>JBDJHY010431978.1:7576-17833 GCA_039654485.1 Withania somnifera | reverse complement strand
AACGAGTGTGGTGAAATGAGCTCTTAGATGGTGGCCTATGGCTGATCCTAGACTCTGTTTACTTTTCATTTCCATTATTAGTTGTATTATCGTTGCTATTTTGTGTTGAGACTCCTATATATTTCTGTTTGACTGTTTATTGGCATTGTAAGGGTGAGACCCTTGTTATTGGCACTAATAGGGGGTGAGGCCCTGGGATTTGGCACTGATAGGGTGAGGCCCTAGTTATTAGCGCTGATGATACTGCTCTATTTTACTTTTCTGAACCCCTATGTATTTCCTTCGTATTGTGTGTGCTCACCGGGATTAAAGGGCAAGTCACAGTGGGTTTTGTTGTACTGTTTGTACTTAACTATGGTATGGGACGACAGGTAGGTTTTTTGTGTTTAGTTTCTATTCCTTACTTAGTTGTATCCTACCGTTCGATCTTTTATTCATGGTATATGCATATATAACATTATGGATAGTGGGGTTTGGCTTAGCTGGAGCACAAGTATGTTCCTTTACTTCATTTTTTAGGTTTTTGGTACTAGTCACTCTAGATTGTGTTCACTATGTTTAGTTCCTGTAGATCTGTACTTACACTTTCGGTGTCTTACCTTTCTTCTTATACATTAGCCTTACCGTTTTCCTACTATATTATTGACCTGTTTTATTTCCTCGCCTTTATTAATCGCATTTTCTTTTAGCCCAGTCGGCTGATGATGCATACTGGGTACCTTGTTTGGTACTCATGCTATACATCTATACCTCTTTTGTGGTGCAGATACTGGCACGGGTTATCAGAGATGTCGTGATCGTGCGGAGTAGATTCAGTTGATTGAGAAGATTATAGTGAGCTTTACCGTCTGAACCGACTATGGTTTCCTTGAGTCTTGCTTTATTCTGTCTACACCAGGCCCTCTGTTGTATTGCTTTTATAGGAATTACTCTGTATTTTCTATCTTTTTAAATATTATGTATAATAGCTCCATATGCTATTGACACCAGGTTTTGGGATTTGGGTTATGCATGTTTTCCTTCTGCTTCCGTTATTAACATTTTGCTTTTGCCTTCTTCCGCCTAGTTGGATGTTTTGAGGGTCTATAGCCTATCGCGTGTAGCTCCGAGCTGTAGGGTTAGGCTTGTCTATAAGAGGGTTGTAGATACCATTATGACCTGAGTTTTTGGTCGTGACTGAGTTGTATCAGAGCTAAGGTTCACCGGTCTTTTTGGCATTGGAGAAAGAACCTTGTAGAGTTTTGCGGATCGGTACGTAGACGTCCGCATCCGATATGCAAAAGGCTACGGGGTACCTTAGGAACCACTGCCCTCTTTGGAATCCTATCATGCATTGTTATTCGTACTCTTCTGGAACTTACCTTAGTGAAGCTTCACTCCTTCATAGATGGTCCATACCAGAGGATCTTCAGTGGATTGGGACCCTCCCCCGTTTGTCAGGTGGGGGTAGGGGAGGATGCTCCATTGGTCATTACTTCCCCCGCTATTTCGCAGCTGTAGGTACCTTCCGTGCCACTATCACAGCCTGTTCAGCCAACACGTGTCATGTTCAGAGACTTATATATGGCAGATGCTCCAGATGTTAGATAGTACATTGAAAGACAAGCCGCAATCATCTACTCTGGGAGCGGCGTAGGGTGAGCCGCCTTCCCCAGCCTCTGGAGTTCCAGCACCACCACTAGCAGTACCACCGGCTGTACCATTTCAAATTACTACCACTACTCCTGCACCAGCACTCCCTTCTACTATACCCGTATTCGAGGTGAGGAAGATGTTGGACTACTTTTTATAAATTGCCCACTCCAGGTTCTTGGGAGCACAGGGGAAGGACCCTCATGAGTTTGTTACTGTTTGTGAGGAGCGCCTTCAGACTTTGGAGCTTCTAGATTCCCACGGGGTAGATTTCACCTCCTATCTCCTTGAGGGTGCCGGCAGTCAATTGTGGCGAATATTTCAAGATCGTAGATCTCTAGGGTTAGCTCCTCCCACTTGGGGACAGTCCAGAGAGGCATTTCTAGCTCAGTATGTTCCCATGAGCATCCATGAGGCATCACAGATGTAGTTTGAGGGGTTGAGACAGGGCTCTATAATTGTGCCATAGTATGAGGCATGGCTTATTGACTTGTCCAGGCATTCTAGGGACTTTATTTCTACTGAGGAAGATCTGATTCGCTGCTTTACTCATGGATTAAGGCTTGACTTATAAGGCCATGTTGAGTTATTTATGGTTTTACAAAAGTCATTCGTAGAGGTTTTTGACCATGCTCGCTGTATGCAGAGTCAGACTCGCCAGGTCTAAGGGGGTAGAAAGAAGAGGCAGCGCCATCATGGTGGGTTTTTAGGGACAAGGACAAAGGGTCGTGGTTTTGACTAGAGGTTCCAACCGTGCCGATAGCACCAGGCCTCCAGTAGAGGGGCCAGCAGCCAACCCGTCAGGGTCCTATTTCCAGGTTCGCGAGGCCTTGCCGAGGGGTCTCATAGCCAGCTTAGGATAGGGGATGTTTGCTATGAGTGTGAGGAGAGGGGTCACTATGCTCGAAATTCTCCCAAGATCCCCATAGGTAGTTCAACGGAGGAGTGTTTTGAGTTTGGGGTACAGGGCCTTTTTGCCTGAGCTTTCCCTTAATGTAGGTCCTCTCAGGCAGCAGCGCTACCTGTTCAGCCATTGTAAGTGGTGCCACTAGCCATTCGGGGAGCTAGGGGAGGAGGCTGAGTGGCTAGGCAGAGGTAGGGTTTTGGATCCACAGCAGGATGGGGAGCAGCACCAGCTTTATGCTATTCCTAATAGGGCCGAGGACGAGGCCTCCGATGTGGTTGTCACTGGTACATTGATTGTTTTTGGGCTTTCTACAT
The DNA here is from genome assembly GCA_039654485.1 of Withania somnifera. Lineage (NCBI taxonomy): Eukaryota > Viridiplantae > Streptophyta > Magnoliopsida > Solanales > Solanaceae > Withania > Withania somnifera. Next base: position 14,980 of record JBDJHY010431978.1, on the reverse strand, counting down.
TGACATTGTTTGATCCGGGTTCCACAGTATCCTACATATCTATTTATTTTTCTTCTCAATTAGGTGTTGATTGTGAGCGTCTTCCTGTACCCTTGAGTGTATCTACCTTGGTGGGTGCAGACCTAGTGGTGGATCGATTATATAGGTTGTGTCTGACTATTTAGGATCACGACACCTGGGCTGACTTGATTGAGCTGGCTATGTTAGATTTTGATGTGATTCTAGGCATGGACTGGTTGTCCTCCTATCGTGTGGTCCTGGATGGTTATGCCAAGAATGTGACCTTATCTGTGCCTAGTGTGCCCTCTATAGTATGGTGTGGTCCCACTAGCCATTCGTCCATTCGGGTCATTTTTTATTGTCGAGCCTATAGACTTATTGCTCGAGGTTGTTATGCTTATTTGGCCTACATTAGGGATGTCAGTGTTGAGCCCCTTTCCCTCAAGACTGTGCCAGGTTTTAGTGAGTTTGTTGATGTTTTTTCCTACTGATTTTCCTGGCCTTCCACCAGGGCTGGATAAAGACTTTGCTATCAAGGTAAAGTCGGGCACCAGGCCCATTTCTATTCCTTCGTATCGTATGGTGCAGGCTGAGCTTCGTGAGTTGAGTGTTTAACTGTAGGATTTTTTTGGCATGGGTTTTATTTGTCCTAGTGTATCTCCATGGGGTGCCCCGTTATTGTTTGTTAAGAGGAAGATGGGTCCCTGTGGATGTCTATTGATTATAGGCATCTGAATAAGGTGACTATGAAGAATGGGTATCCTCTGCCCCGTATTGATGACTTGTTTGATTAGCTTCTGGGAGCCACATTATTCTCTAAAATTGATTTGAGGTTTGGCTACCACCAGTTGAGGGTTTGGGCTGAGGATGTCCTGAAGAAGGCTTTTCGGACAAGGTATAGGCACTATAAGTTTTTGCTGATGTCATTTAGGCGAACTAATGCCCCTACAACTTTCATGGATTTGATGACTCGAGTATTTCAATAGTATCTGGATTTTTTATGATTGTTTTTATCGATGACATACTAGTTTACTCGTATAGTCGAGCCAAGCATGATGGGCACTTGAGAGTTGTGTTGCAGAATTTTAGGACTGAGCGACTCTATACTAAGTTTTCAAAGTGTGAGTTTTGGAAAGGTTCTATTTCCTTTCTGGGCCATGTGGTATCGGGTGCCCATATCAATGTCGATCCGGCAAAGGTTGCAGCAGTTTGTGATTGGGCTCGACCTACATCCGTCACTGAGATGCGTAGCTTCCTGGGGTTGTCAGGGTATTATCATTTTTTAGGGTTTCTCTTCCATTACCTCCCTCTTGATTAGATTGACATGGAAGGATGTTCCCTTCCAGTGGTCAGCTAAGTGTGAGGCCAACTTTATGAGGCTGAAAAAGTTGCTGACTACTGCTCCGTTTCTTATTCTATTAGTTGAGGGCAAGCCATTTATAGTGTATTGTGATGCTTTGGGTGTCGGTTTGGGTTATGTTATGATGCAGCAGGCCATGTCATAACGTATGCATCGGGCAACGGAAGGATCACAAGCGCAACTACCCCACCCATGATTTGGATTTGGCGGCAGTAGTTTTCGCACTTAAGATCTGGAGGCACTATTTATATAGAGTCCACTGCAAGGTATTCACTAATCGCCATAACTTGCAATACATTCTAAGTTAGAAGGATCTTAAATTAAGGCAGCGGAGATGGGTTGAGCTCTTGAAGGACTACGATTTGACTATTCTTTACTATCCGGGCAACGCTAACATGGTTATTGATGCCTTGAGTCGAAAGGTAGTTAGCTTGAGTAGCCTAGCTGCAATTCCTGCTTCTGAGAGAAAACCTTCTCGGATGTTCAATTCTTGGCTTGCATAATGGTTAGGTTGGATCTTTTAGCGTCGGAGTGGGTTATCGCCCATATTGAGTCCAAATTGTCCTTTTTTGACCAGATTCAACAGCACCATTATGAGGACCCACATTTAGTACAGTTGAGGGAGAGGCTCCTATCGGGTGATTTTGATTGGGCTGAATATGATGGTGTATTTTGGGTTCATGGCTGTCGTGCTATTTCGAGGGTTGGTGCTTTGGTTCAGTCTTTTTTGCGTGAGTCCCACTACTCCAGATACTTGATTCACCGGGGTATTGCGAAGATGTACCGCGATTTGAGGAATCATTATTAGTGGCGAGTTATGAGGAGGTCTATTAAGTCCTTCGTGTCTCGGTGTTTGAACTGTTAGTAGGAAAATTTCAAACACCTAAGGTTGGGAGTCGAAATGCAGAGTCTCCCTATTCCTGAGTGGAAGTGGGAGCGGATTATTATGTATTTCATCACAGGCCTTCCCCGTACTTCTAGAGTGTTTGATTGCATATGGATCATCGTGGATCGATTGGCCAACTCGGCTCACTTCCTACTGACTCGTTCGACTTGGGGTACAAAGAGATTGGTCGAGCTATATGTCCTTAAGGTAGTTAGGCTTCATGGGGTACCGGTATTATCATATCCTATCGGGGTACACAGTTCACCTTGCAGTTCTAGAGATCGATTCAGAGGGAGTTGGGTAGAGAGGTTGATTTGAGTACAACGTTTCACCCACAGACGGATGGCAGTCCGAGAAGACCATTTAGGTACTTTATGATATGTTGCTTTTCTGTGTTTTTGACTTTGGAGGTAGTTGGGTTTGGATCTTGCCCTTGAAAGAGTTTTCATATATCATTCTAGTATCCAGATGTCACTGATTGAGGCTTTGTATGGAAAGCGTTGCGGATAACCCATTTGTTGGTTTAGTGGTGGCGAGGACCAACTCTAGAGTTCCTATTGGCTCTGTGATTGTACAAATTGGACCAGACTTTTTCAGGATAGGCTGCAGGCAGCCAAAAGTAGGCAGAAGTCCTACGCGGATCACAGGCTTCGACCGCTTGAGTTCAGTATTGGCGAATTGGTCTTCCTTAGAGTTTCTCCCATGAAGGCATTACGAGGTTTTGTAAATTCATCTTCTTCGTTAAGTTTTTTAAATTCTTAGATTTATCCATTGATGAACCCCAATTTTTGAAGTTGATAAAATCATTCCATAATCCATATATTATCGAGTAATTCTTCGTTTTTTGAGTGCATATTGCTTCTAGTATCAATTGTACATCGAAATTCCAATGTTTAATCCATAAAAATTGAATCTTTATCCCTTTTAAGGCCAAATCTTTTTGTGCTATTTTGAAGACCTTTCCACACTCGAATCATGCTCAAGTTTGGAGCGCGGATTCCTAATGATGTTGGGGAATCCGTAGTGAGATTTATTTTTCGTTCTTGAGAGCGGGCACTGATAAGTGGTAAAATTACCACTTTATGAGGTCTCCTTTTGTTAGATAATTCAATATTTTATAATGATAAAATGCCTTTTATGTCGTGCGCTAATGTCATTTCAGGTAAGATATGAATAACAAACGTTAATTCAGGAAAAATGTGAATACAAGCATGGAGAAGAAAGAAAGGGTATGCAAAGGAGAAGAAAACAGCTCACTGGAGTACTCTTCGCGATCGTGGAACCTCAGCTCACGATCGCGTGGGTCAGCCTGGTCAATGACACCTCAAAGTACTTTGCAATCACGAAGATTCTGTACGCGATCGTGATAAAGAAGAATTCATCTACGTGATCGCGAGTCCTCCAACGCAATCGCGATGCAGTAGTATTTTCACCTATGCAATTGCAACTTTTGGGATGCGATAGCGATTAAGAACGACCAATCACTCAGGGATTGTTTTGGAACCTTGTGATTCTGAGATCCAGATCAACAAATACTCCATCAGCCCTCATTTTTCATCATCTTTGGCTACCAAGACAAAGTCTTAGGCTTTTTCACATCTCAAGGAAGGACACAACACCATCGCTACACTTTTGGGTGAAGATTTGGATGACACCATTGATGTATTTTTACTCATTTCTTCTCCCCTTGATTTGTATTGAATATTTGTAGTGTGTAGTTGTTCTTCCTTGTTTGAATATTGAATATATAGATATTTCCATATTTATTCAAGATTTTTGGGTTTTAGTTTTATCTATTGATTTTAAATAAATTATCTACTTGTTGATTTGTATTTGGGTTTGATAGATCTAAATCATTGTGAGCCTACTGTATGCCAAGGTGAGTAGCTAACCCTAGGTAGTGTCCATTTAACCTTGCTTGACTTGAGAAAGAAAGTTAAGATTGGAAACTTTTATTTAGCATTAAAGGAGTGTTTTCTTCATTAACAATTTGAGCTAGAGATAGTAAAAAGCCTATTGTAGCCGAATTGAGTTGTGTTGCATGCTCTTTAGCTTGATTCGAGAGAACAAGCAAAGGAAGTTTCTTAGCATTTGAGAGAAGCTAGCGATACAATTTAATTAGCATTAGAAAGAAGCTAATTAGAACTCGAAGGTTAATCATTAAACCCATGTATAATCAATTTAGTATTTAGTTTATTATAATGGATCATTGATAGAATTAATCACCTTAGTGTTGTTTTCTTTTAACTTTGTTTGTGAAGCCACTGATCAGATCTTTTTTTATGTTTTATTTTTAGTTTCGTGACACCTTTATCATACTTTTAACCCCCCATTTCGTGTTAGACCATTCGATTCCTAGTAGTGTTGCTTTAGCTTTCCATTCATACTTGATTACCTCTATGTTGTTCCCTGTGGATTCGACCCCAACTCATAAGTTGGGTAAATATATTTTAACAACGACTGCATCCACTTTTAGATTGGTTTCGGAGGTGTAATTGAGCGTTATCACTAGGCTACCCAATTTTTTTCCTGAATCAACCGAATTTTATCTAAGGAATCTCAAAGTAAATCTGTACTACGAATCTTGAACTCAAACCCATCAAACCAACTAATAGGTGAACTAGACCTCCTACCATATGAAGACTCAAATAGAGCCATTAGAATACTTGAATGGTAGTTGTTGTATATGCAAACAATGATAAATCCATACTTTTATCCCAAGAACCACTCAATTAAAGAACACAAGCCCTCAATATGTCCTCCAAGACTTTAATAGTCCTCTTGGACTGATAGTCTATATGAGATGAAATATTGTTCTAAGATGGACCTCGGTACCCATACCATGCTGAATTACTCTCCAAAACTAAGATGTGAACTGAGTACTGAGATTAGAGATAATGGAAACCGGTATGCCATGAAGTTTCACAACCTACTGAAGATAAATAGAGGCTTTTTTCTCCGCACTATACATTGTATAAATTGAAATGAAATGCATTGACTTAGACAACTTATAAACAATAACCCAAATTGAATCACGGGTATAAAGAATTAGAGGCAAACCTAAAATGAAATCCATATTAATCCATTCTCACTTCCACACAAGAATAGGGAGCCCATGTATTTAACTATGCGGTCTATAATGCTCACTTAACTTGCTAATAGTTCAAACACTGAGAGAAGAAACTCAGCTATATCCCTCTTCATACCATTCTAACAGTAATTCTATCTAAGGTCTCGATACATCTTTTCTGCACCTAGATGGATGGAATATCTCAAACTGTGGTCCTCATAGAGGATCATCTAATCAAACCATCAACTCTAGGAACACAAATACGATCCCCTGAACCATGAGTAGCACTATTGGGCTCACCTTAAAACAACTAATCATGAATATCAAGAAAGTCAGGATCCTCAAATTGATGCTACTTAATCTGATTACTAGCTAATATATGACCTACATTTATGAGCTTAAGTCAAACTAATTGGTTATACAAAGACAAAATATACAAGGCTAACGGCCTCTTAGAAATTGATAAAGAAGCAAAACTATCTATTCTTACCTACTTTTGGCTTAAGGTATCTACTACCACATTTGCCTTGCCCAGATGGCACACGATAGAAATATCATAGTCCTTCAGCAATGCGATCTATCTCCGCTAGTGAGGATTTATCTTCCTCTGAATCATGATGTACTGAAGACTATTGTGATCAATAAAGATCTCACAATGAACTCCATACAAGTTGTGGCACAAAATCTTGAATGTAAAGATTACTATCACTAACTCCAAATCATAGGTGGGGTAGTTACACTCATTGAACTTTAAGATGACTAGAATCATGAGCAATAATATAAGCTTGTTTCATAAAAACACAACCCAATCCAACACCACAAGCATCATAATAGACCATAAAAATATGACTATAAACCGGCAATGTCAACACAAGAGAAGAAGTTAAGATAGTCTTAAGCCTCTGAAAGCAAGTCTCAAACTTATCGGACTACTAGAAACGAATACCCTCTCTAGTTAATCTAGTAATTGTGCTGCAATGGAAGAGAATCCCTTAATAAAATGATGATAGTAAATAACAATTCCAACAAAGATACGAACCTCAATAGGAGTAGTCGATCTAGGCCAATATGTAATCTTAGTCGGATACACTAAAATAACCTTCTTTGACACCACATGTCTAAGAAATATAGTTGACCCAAGTCAAAAATCACACTTCGAGAACTTAGCATAAAGCCGATGATTTATCAAGGTCTAGAGAACAATCCTCAAATGCCTCTCATAATTCTCCCTACTCATTGAATACACCAAGATATCATTGATGAGCATTAGTCAAGATAGGGAATGAAAACACGTTTTATGAAATCCATAGAGGTTGTGGGTGCATTAGTCAACCCAAAAGGCATCAAAAGGAACTCATAATGGCTATATCATGTACTGAATACTATTCAAGGGATATCCTCAGTTTTTATCCTCAACCAATGGTATCTGATCTCAAATCAATCTTAGAAATATGGCTAAACCCTAAAGTTATCCAAATAAATCATCAATGCAAGGCATAGGATACTTATTCTTCATATCCACACCATTAAGCTACCTATAGTCAATATACATACACATAAAACCATCTTTATTCTTAATAGACAAAATAAGAGTACCCCCAATGTAAAACACCTAACAAGTCTTAAAGTTGAATCTTGATCTCTATCAGCTCAGCAGGTGCCATACTATAAGGAGCAATGGAAATGGGCCTATTGCCTAGCTTTAACTTAATACCATTGGTGTCTCGTTTAGGTTGTAGTACAGGGAGGTCGGTCAGAAGCACATCAAGATACACACTCATAATAGGTACTAACTCAAGTTTCATAGAATCAACACTAACATCTCTAACATATACAAGATAATCCAAACAACAATGAGAGACTATGCAACTAGAAAATACAAGATATGATCCCCATTAATATATGATATGATCCCCATTGATACATCACTAACCGATCCCTACCAAACAACTAGGGATGCACTAGTCATAGCTGAGGTCACAGCCTTAGAATAACAACACATGACCGTTCTTTGGTTAGAAAAGTCTATGCATATATGTGAGCATTAGCATGACCTATACTCATAGAAAAATGGCGTAGAATAGTGCC
>JBDJHY010431869.1:0-17834 GCA_039654485.1 Withania somnifera | reverse complement strand
ACAAGGAAAAACCTTGACCCTCCACTGTAAGGTCAAAACTGGTGCTGAAGTCAATAAGTCCTTGAGCTTCGAAAATCTTATCTCACACTCATCTAACCACTGAAATGCAACATCCTTCCTAGTCATTCTGGTAGAAGGTGCTGCAATTGATGAGAACCCCTCCATAAAATGCCAATAGCATCTAGCCAAACCCACAAAACTGCGAATCTTAGAAACAAAAGTCGGTCTTAGCCAATCACGTACTGCTTGGATATTTGATGGATAAAATTTAATCCTAGATTTGGACACTACATGCCCCAAGAATGTAACAAACACTAACCAAAACTCACACTTTGAGAACTTGGCATAAAGCTTATGTTCTCTTAGGGTTAGGAGAATCAATATCAATTTCTTCTCATGATAGGACTTACTCTACGAATACACCAAGATGTCATCGATAATCAAAATCATAAACGAGTCCAAGTAGGGCTTAAGCACCCTATGCATCAAATCCATAAAGGTTGTTAGAGAATTAGTCAACCAAAAGGACATAACCAAAAACTCATAATGACCGTAATGAGTCCAAAAAATTGTCTTAGAATATCCTCGATCGGATTCGTAACTAATGATAACCGGATCTCAAATCAATATTAGAGAACACTAATGCTCCATGAAGCTGATCAAACAAGTCATCAATTCTTGGCATAAGATATCTATTTTTCATAGTAACTTTATTCAGCTGCCGATGATCAATACACATCCTTATTGTACCATCCTTTTTCTTTAAAAAATAGAAATGGTGCACCCCAAGGTGAAACACTAGAACAAATGAACCTTTTATCTAGAAAATCTTGAAGATACACCTTTAACTCCCTTAACTTAATAAAATCCATACGATATGGAGTAATAGAAATGGGCTTAGTGCCCGGATCTAAGTCAATAGCAAAATCAATATCCCGCTCTAGTGGTAGGCCTAGTAGGTCAGTTGGGAATACATCAAGGAACTAAGAAACAATAGAAATAGACTTAGGAGTAGGAGTTGGAGTTTCATCCTGAATATCACGAACATATGCTAAGTATGCCAAACACGCTCTCCCCGCTAACCTCTTAGCCTAAAGGAAAAGAAATAATGTTTGTCGGTGCGCGGTTACTAGAATCATGCCATACTATCAAAGATGAAAATGCTACTGTTAAGCTGACTCTCTTTGCATAAAAATCCAATACTTCTTGATGAGGAGACAACCAATTCATACCAAGAATAAAATCAATGTATACCATATCTAGCAACATTAAGTCAGCACATGTGTCTAACCCGCCAACCAAAATCAAACATGATCGTATCAGCCAATCCCCTACTAAAGAATCCCTTACATGGGCAGAAAAATGCATAGATATAGACATCACATCACTAGGAAACCCCAAACTGGGTGGAAAATAAGATGACACATACGAACAAGTAGAACAAGGGTCAAATAATATTGACGCAGGTATAGTACACATAAAAATCAAATCTGTAATCATAGCATTTGAGGCCACTACCTCAGGTCGGTCAGGAATAGTATATAATTGGTGATCACCGCTATGACGACCACTAACCCGGCCACCGCCCTTACTATGCTGGCCAACACCTCTATAACCACCTTATGCCCTACCTTTAGCCGGTGGAGGCACTGATCTCAATGGATGTGCAGACTGAGGAGCAGGCTGAATAGTGCCCCTCGGAAGAAAAGGTATAGCATAATGTCCCAGAAGACCACACTCAAAACATGGCCCAAATGGCCGACTCTGTCGGGCTCCACTACAAGAATCCATTTGACTACCCTGATGTGATGAACTGAATCTACGTAATACTATGTAAGAGAATGAGACAAAGCCTGTAATGACGCCTGATTCGGCCTGCTAGATTGGCTTTGTGAATGATGGAACTGACTGCAGCCCCCAGAACAAGACCCACTATAACCTCCCTAAAACCTTGGCCTCTTCTCATCGCACTGACGCGACTCATAATATAGAGCTTCATCGAGTTTGCATGATCAACCATTGCATGGAATAGATGACCGTCAAAAACCAATAATACTACTGCCTCGTGGAGCCTATCTCTCAACCCATAAGTGAACCGGAAGACTCTCTCCGCTTCTATAAGCATAACCAACTCTATAAACTGAAAGCTGATGAAATTTAGCCTCATTTTCTACAACGGACATAGAAACCTATTCAAGCCTTCTGAAATCTTCCTAGAGGCACTTCCTCTAGGTCTTAGAAATGAAATTTTTCATGAAAACTTCATACTTCAGTCTAAGCTGGCACTGATGAACCTGTGGGCCTGCAAACTATAAATTCTCTCAACCATTTGTTAGCCACCACTAATCTGGTAGGTGGTGAAGGCTACACCATGGGTCTTTAGCACACACATGTTAGTTATTCTTTCTTCGCACTCCACTATAAAATCTTGGGCATCCTCCTTTAGTACTCCCGTGAATCTGGGGGGATCCAACCTTAAGAACCTGGTCAGAAGCTTTTGCTCTGAGTCTAACATAGATGGCTACTGGTCAAGAGTAGGAGCAAAGGTTGACACAGGTATAACCTAAACAGGTGTAGAAGTCACTACTTGAACAATCGGTGATATAGGTTGCACTGTAGGAACTACAGCTGTAAACTGAGAAACTGGAATCACTAGCGGTGTTCCATCTGTAGGAGGACCTCTAAAAGCGCTATTTAGATGCCATAATACGCTACAAATGTCGGGAGATGGCGCCGCAGAAGGTGTTGAAATGGTTGTTGCTATTGGTGCTGTTGCTGTACCAGGTGCTGCAGGTACTGGTGGAACCTCTGCAATAGTAGCTAGAGTAGGCATCTCTGCTGGTGCTATAACTGTCTTTTAACTACAGAAGAACGTGTACGAGGCATCTGCGAAAGAGTGATGAAAATGAGTGATATTTTTAAGAAACCTTCAAGGATATATGCACGATGAAGGATTCAAAAGAAAGAGTCAATTTCCTAAATGTCACTATACCCTCACGAAGATAAGCAACAGACGTCTCCGCACCGATCCGCAAAAGTCTACTAGACATTAGTTCTGTACACTGACACCAACAAACCTAGGCTCTGATACCAATTTTTCATGACTTGATTTTGCGGTTCATGATGGCACCTACTATACCACCAATAGGAGAACTAACCCTTTAGTTCGAAGCCCAAATGGAGGACTACTATATTAATTGCAAAAAGCACAAGTACAATAATTAGAAGATAATAAACATGCAGAAGTTTAAGAATCAATAAATACTAAAAACCCAATATTAGTGTTAGACGAACCACTAAGTACAAAACCAGAAATCTCAAATAGATCTAATACAACTGTGTCTCCGAAATACATGGAGATAAAATTGAAATGTCAAATCCGAAGAGAAGTAGTAAAAGTTGGATGCCATGCTCACCCAGAATATCTAAAGAAATATAAACTACAAGAACCGCTAGCGGTAATCACAATTGATAACCTATACTCGGATCTACATATGTGTAAGTGTAGCATGAGTAGAAGCTGCCGTAGCAACCCGTACCTAGTAGACTTCGAGGGCCCACTAAGCACGGAACAATATTAAAAGTAGTAATTAACAAAGTACAATAAAGGGGTCACAAAATCAAATAGCACAACAAGGGAGAGCTAGCTAGTCAAATAAGAATCAAGTACAAGTAGACAGGTATCGCTATCTAATCACATAACAAGATCTCAGGCATTGAAGGAAAACGTACCCAGAATCCTTGCTACAACATATATGAATAATGATGCAATGGATAGGAATGAAAGAAGATAGGAGGAGAATACAAACGGTATACCGGTAACCTCAAGTGAAGGAGTACACGACTGAATAAGAGTGTAAGGCATAAAATCCCACACAGAATGAAGCAACAATTAACCAACAATAACAACTAAATAGTAATAGGAATAATAAAGTAAAGCAATTAAATGTTGACAAGTCCCCGAAAAAAAGCGCTATGTATACAAAAACATGCTCACCTATAGGCCCCCATAATGACCTAAGGACAATGAAGAAAAAAAGTGCGGAAAAGTAAACTCACACATGAAGTAACCTTATCCAAACCTCACATCCCAAAATCGTAGAGCCTCAAGGTCTCAAGCCTGGCTTCTCATGCCTCATTTTAATACTATCATCAAGTCATCATCAGCAAAGATCTTAAGTTTGGCATCTTGTGCCTCATATCAATAGTATCATCAAGTCCGACTCGATAATTCAAGGCGTACACTTCCTGTAGATCACTGTATCACCAAAATCCACCAAAGATTAGGTATCCTCAATGTCCATTACAAGTAGTACCATGTGTGTCAAAAAATTATACTTACTGCCGTACGACGACAGACTCAAGTCCCAGTGGCTGTACTCACTGCCGAACGGAGTAGGTATCAAGTCCCAACATTTATTAGAAAAATGATATTTCCCTGTGCCAGGATGTGAAGCCTGGGCTAAAACAGGAAAAACTAGTTTTAACAGGTGCTCGATACAATGCCGAGTCTAAAATAGTAAAAAATCATTACTTATATTATTATTCGGATGTTACCATTTATTTTTTTATGTTATTATTTATCTTTATTATAAAAATCATCCTCTAGCCATCATGGCTCAATACTCAGTTGGCGATACTAATCCAGCCCCAGTGCACTCTCATCAGAGCCATCGGCCCAACCTCTCTTGTCATGAATTTACAATAGATCAACAAGTATACATATAAACATATGATCATATAATATCAACATCATATTCCCTGCACAGGTATCTCTAGTAAAATGCTAAGTGTTAGGCACCGTATTAATCAGATGCCATAATAAAATTATCAACATGGGAGATACAAAAGAACGACACCGAATCACTATATCCACCTAGCTTCCCAACCTACAGATGCTATTTAGTACAATTATTTATTCTATTAGCCGAGAGATAGCCCCACGGAGCCCACCTATCATCCAATAATAAAGCATTGCAAGTTCGCGAATAGTACTCTGACTGATATCAAACAGTCTCCAAATGATCTGAAGCTTGCGTCAAAGTGTTCTATATGTTAATATGAGACTAACAGTATAATTTATACTACATTCCAGAGTGGGAAAAAAATCGCTTGTCGAAACTAAAATTAAACTTTACATGGGGTTCCCAATGTCATTAGGAACCCTACTCCAAAATTGAGCACAAGTCGAGTGTGGGAAGAGCTTCAAACACTCGAGGAAAGTTTTGATTAAAAAAGGGTCAAAGATTCAAACTTTACGAAATTTAAGGAATAAATGCGATGAAGTGACTATACTACAGAGTGAAATAAACTCAAGAGACAATAATTTATCCAATAATACATGAATTAATTGGAGAATTTTAAGTTTTCACTATTAGGGTCATTAATGGAGGAAACCTTCAATTTTCAAGGATTAAAATGGAGAAGAAGACTTACCAATAGCGGGAAAAGACATAGGGCATCTTCAAAAACTTTTCCATGAATTTTGACGGAATTTCCCGGTAAGAGTCGCACAAGGGCAAGACGAAAAACTGAGAAAAGGGTTGAAAAAATATATCAAAAACTCGAGTCTCTGTTGTTTTAGCTGGCTGCGATTGGGTGTGTTTGAGCTAATTTTTTTTTACTGCAATTGCACTTAATGCAGAAAATCTGAAACTGCAGAATTTTCAAACAAAGGTACAAAATGGAAATGGAGTCCAACAACAAACCATATATGTATTTTGAGTGAAAAACACATTCCGGACTTAATGGCGTAGTTGAAAGTGAAATATAAGAATGTTTTAGATTTTTTTTAACTAAGTCAACCATTTAGTAAAACAATAATATTCCCACCAATACCTTAAAAATGCAACGAAAAGTCCAGTAAATAAACCAACACCTCCTCTAGCCTACACCATTCCGAAGCTGATGGAAGTGTTAGAATTTTGATCCGACACTTCAAACACCAAAATACAACTGAAGCTCTACTTTAGGCCTTATACTTAACCAAAATCCAAAAATTGACATAAATTGCAAACAGAAACTCCGAAATACAAACTTAAGGTCAATCTTGGCTTTGTTTGGCATTTCGGAGCTAACGGAACTGTCAAAATTTAAATTTTGAGCCCATATGGAAGGAAAATTGACATTGCTCAATGAGTACTTAGTTTTTGGCTCTAAAATAGGAAATTTGAGATATTCCTCAACCGAGTCGCCAGGAATCCAAACTACCGGTCCCTGCAAATCATAAATGACTTTTAGCAACTGTTGAAATGCTATAGAATTCAAATCTTTGTGTATTTATTATAAATTACCATGAGGGTCATTACATTCAACCATTTATGTTCCATAGACAATAAAGACCACATAGGGTCACAATATAATCTATGATTGCAAATGTAACACCGAAGCATAACTAAGAAGCAGACAAGGTCAGGGGCACCAAACCTAAAACACCAACCCAAGGAGGAATAATTACTATAATTATTTTAAATATAAACCCAATCAATGTTTGGTAAACCATAGCCTACAGGCCTGCGAACCCGTACCTCTAAATAAAAGGTACCTAAATGTGCCTCATATCGTAGGAAACTCATACCCGAAATCGGATCTAAGACGAGCAAGAAAGGAGCTAAAATCAATAATATTAAAGTGAAGAACCAACTAGGAGAATTTTGGATTTTTTGAATTAAAGATTTGATGAAATTTTCAAATAATTGAAATATAATCGAAGAATTATTGATTCCAATGTCACCCATAATCTCATGCAAAAACCCAAGGATTGAATATGGTAGACTTTAAGAGTTAAAGTGAAGAGGTTGAGGAAACTAGATAAAAATTTGTGTTCCAGGGATTATATGCTTCCAGGTGATGGCCTACATGATTGCGTGACCTCAGACTCATGATCGTGAAGCACTGGGATAGGGGACTCATTGTGATTGCGTGACAATACATCAAAATTGCAAAGAGTAAGCTAGCTAAGGGAAGCAATCGCATAGAAATAAACCGCAACCAGAGAGGCTTGACAAATAGTTCATCGTGGTTGCGTGGAAGGAAGATGTGATTGTGAAGAGTAAGGAGCTGTGCACTAGTAATAGTTGACACATCAAAAACCAATAATGAAAAATTAATGTATAGAGTGCTCGGAATGCATTCGAAACCTGATGAACATAAACCAAATATGCTACCTGTATTGAAATAACATTCTAGACTTAACATCGTAGATGAAATTCCAATCTGATATCATTTTGATAAAATGTTGACTAAAGTTAAATCTAGGCCTTCCAATTTTCAAACTGAGTACTCAAAATGAGTCTGTTTGTCCCGAGGCTCGAACAAACAACTCATCTAACCTAAGCTCGACATTCCAAATTTAACAGTGTAATAGAATTTTCAATCCGAGGCATTGATTATGGAAAGTCAATCAAAGTCTAACTTTTGAACTCTAAAAGGCTTAGAACATATAGAACTAGATAACGATCACAAACAAGGCCTGCAAAAAAAACCAGAGTCCATATAGACCAAAATCTACATCATGGAGCTAATAGAACTGTTGGAATTCATTTCCAAGTTCTTTTTCACAGAATGTTGACTAAAGTCAATGACTTCAATTATTAATACTATAAATTAGGAAAACAAACATAAGAGCCAAATGAACAACCCAGGAACTGAACCACCAGTTTTGATAAGTCATAAATAACTTATGGATGCTATGGAAAGCTTTGAGATGTAAGAAAGTGGAAAAAACATAAAATAATCGTAAGAGTTATTACAACATCCACTACTAAAAGGACTTTCATCCTCAAAGTCATAAAAAGGAAGTACCTGAAAGCACACACAACTGCGGTTACTATGATGTCAACTCATTCTCAATCTCACAAGTAGCCTTCTCTACAGGATGATCTCTCAACTGAACCTTAACCATATGAATATCCATGGACCTCAACTTCCTCATCTCCCTAAATAAAATAAGCACCAACTACTCAATAAAAAATAGGAGCACATGCGTCTCATCTGGGATATACCATCTTAACATAGACGCATTGAAAACTGGATACACAGATGAAAACATCAGAGGTAAAAATAACTTATATGCAACACTACCAATAAAATCAAGTATCTAAAAATGGCCAATGTGCCGAGGGATGAGCTTCACCCTCTTCCCAAACCTCATCATACCCTTCATGGGTGATACCTACAAGAATACCCAATCAATAACACTAAAATCCAAAGCATAATGATGATAGTATGAATAACTCTTCTATCTACTCTAGCTTCCCTAAGTCTAATCCTGAATTGAACGAACTTTATCTAAAGCATCCTGAAGAAGATCTGTACTCTGAAGTCTTTACTCAAATCCATCAAGCAAACCAACTAGAAAATAAAACTATCTATATAAAGCCTCAAAGGGATATATATGGATGCTGGAGTGGTAGTTATTATTATAAGAAAACTCTACCAAGGCCAAGTGCTAATCCCAAGTATCACCAAAATTGAGAAAACAAGAAGGTACCATGTCTTCCAGGACCTGAATAGCCCTTTAAAATTGACCATTAGTCTGTGGATGAAATGCTATGTTGGGATGAACCTTGTTAGCCATACCATGCTGAATATCTCTCCAAAACAAAGATGTAAACTGAATACCATGATCCAATATGATGGAACCGAATACCATATAATCTAACCACCCGCTTAAGATAGATATAAGATAACTTATCTGTACTGTATGAAGTATGAACTAGAATGAAGTGTACAAACCTAGTCAACCTATCAATAATGAAACCACTAGAATCATGGTTGCAATAAGTCTAAGGTAATCCTGAAATCAAATCCACAGTGATTCATTCCCATTTGCACTCGGGAATGGGAAGTCGCTGTATCAAATAACTGGTTTTTGGTGCTCAAACTTGACTTGATGATAGTTAAAGCATCGATATACAAACTTTTCAAAACACCTTTTCATTCCACTCCACCAGTAAATCGATCTCAAATCCCTATTCATCTTTGGTATACCTAGATGGATGGAAAACCGAGTACAATGGGCCCTACTATGAATCAACTAAGAAAAATTCCCAACACGAGGAACATAAATCTTACCCTCAAACCTTAGAATACCTTCTTAATCCAATGTGGCTCTGTGGGTCTCACCCCTCAACAATCATTCACAAATGGAAACTAAATCTAGGTCCCCAAACTGACGCTGTTGAATCTGATCAAATAATATAGAGTATGCCTTAATACTAAAAAGAACATAAACAAAATATAAAATATATAGTCTTATCAATTGGTTACCAAAAGACTGCATGTCTAAGGCTAAAAGCCTCTTAGAAACTGATAAAGCATCCAAGCTATCCATACTAATCGACTTTTGGCTAAATGCATCTGCTACTATATTTGCCATTGTAGAATGATACATCATAGTAAAAACATAGTCCTTCAACAACTCAATCCATCTATACTAGTGGACATTAAACTCTTTGTGACTTATAATGTACTGAAGACTACAGTGATCGGTGAAAATATCACAATGAACCCATACAGATTTTATTACATAATCTTGAGCACAAAAACTACCGCCACCAACTCCAAGTCACGAGTGGGGTAGTTTTTCTCCTGAGTCTTCAGCTTCCTTAAAGAATAAGAAATAACACATCCTTATTGCATTAACACACAACAAAGACACATACCATAAGCATCATAATAAACCACAAAACTCTAATCTCAACCAACAATGTCTAAATAGGAGAAAATGTAAAGATAGTCTTAAGCCTATTGAAGAAAGCCTCACGCTCATCAGACCACTGTAAAGGAATATCCTTCTAGTCAATCTAGTCAAAAGTACTGTAACGAAAGAGAAACCTTGAACAAATTATTGGTAATACCTGGCAAGCCCAGCAAATTTATGAACCTCAATAAAAGTTGTTGGTCTAAGAAAATCATGAAAAAATGTAACCTTAGTCGGATCCACCATAATACCCACTTCAAACACCACAAGTCAAAGGAATGCAATTGACTAAAGACAAAGTTCATGCTTTGGAAACTTGGCATAAAGCTGCTGATCTCTCAAAATCTGAAGGATAATCTGCAAGTGCCTCTCATGATCCCCTCTCAAGAAATAAATCAGGATGTCATTAATGAACACAAACATGAAAGAGACAAGATATGGCCTGAACACACAGTTCATCAAACCCATAAAATTTGTAGGGACATTGGCCAACCCAAAAGACATCACTAGGAATTCATAAAGACTATAATTCATCCAAAAAATTTTGAGGATGTCCTTCTCCCTAATCCTTAACTGATAAGACCCATAGCTCAAATAGATCTTAGAAAAGATAGAGGAACCTTGAAGCTGGTCAAATAGATTATCAATTCGGGGCATGGTATACTTTTTCTTCATTGTGATCCTATTTAGATGTCTGTAGTAGATACACATTTGCATAACAATATCATTGTTCTTCACAAAAATAATAGAAGCACCCCAAGGTAAATAGGACTAGCGAACCCCTTATCTAAAAGATCCTGAAGTTGAGTCTTTAGCTCTCTTAATTTAGCAGGTTCCATATGATAGGGAGCTACATAAATGGTCCTATTACCAGGATCTAACTCAATTCCAAAATCAATGTCTCACTCAGGTGGTAGACCATGGAGGTCCTTCATATATACATAAAAAAACTCACAAATGATAGGTATCGACCCAAGAGATAAAGTATCAACCCTTTTATATTTTTCATATGCAGGGTAAGCTATAAAACCATATGAGACTAAGTGGCTATACTGGAAGCAAGAGACAAATGGTAGACTAACCAAACCTTTCCACATGATCAGAGATGCTCTTAGCACAACTAAGATCATAATCTTGGAATAACAATCCATGAGCATATGATGTAGGGGATAATCAGTCCATGCTTAGTATAATATAAAAGTCAACTATATAAAGCAAAATCATATTAGATCAGGTCTCATAATCCCTAATAGTCACTGAACTAGATGCCAAAACATGATAAAGGCACATATAATAACTCACTAGCCAAACTCAAGTACAAAGCATAATATAAAGACACATAGGATCATGTAGAGCCCGAATTAAATAAAGCTAAAATGTACTGATAGAACACAGAAATAGTACCTATCACTATTGTATTAGAGGCCTCTGCCTTTTGTCTACCTAGAATAAAATAACAATATAAGCGACCACTTGCATGATTACCTTCATAACCTCTTCCCCTACTAAGATGAGGAGAACCTCTTTTTAGAACACAAGTACTTCTACCCTGAGGTGACACTGCCTAATAAAGTGGGTTGGAATAGGAATTGGTGTGGCTGGAGCCAGTATAATAAGCTAAGAAAATAATATGAATAATACCCTGTAGAGGGAGATCTCTAGAAATATGGCCCATGGAACCATACTCATAACAAGGTCAATACTGACTAATCGAGTGAGAAGAACTGACTAAACTCGTATTTACACTACAGCCTGAAGAACCCAAAGTAGTACCTCTTAAAGATGGACCCGACTACTGTCCCCATAAGTAAAATGCTGAGAACCACTGCCAGAAGTCTATAAAGCAACTTGAAGGGGACAACTAGATTTTCCCAAATTTTGATGTTGAAATGGGATTCTACCCTAAGATCTAAGGTCTCTACAACCAAATCTAGAACCACAAAATTGGCCTTAATTACATGGCTTCTTCTCCTCCCTAACTCTATTATCATGACAAAGGACCTAAACTATATGAGCATACTCTAGAATAGCCTAATATTATGATCTAGTTGCCACTAAAACCTTTGTCATTTGACAAATATAAGAATGTTAACCAAACACAAACCAATAGATCCTCTCCACATCAATAGATATGAAATCAGCCTTATACTCAGACAGTCTATGGAACTGGGCCTCATACTCAATCACAATCATAGAACCATACTGAAGGATAAGGAAATCCTTCCTATTTCAACCCTGATCTTTACATAAATGTCTCTCTCCAAGAAAGCATCATGAAAAGAACTCCAAGTAAGGGAATGTAATGACCTGTTTGGTTATTTTATTGATTTTTATCTTTTTCTGTGTTTAGAGCTATCTGATAGTTGCCTAAAGCTATTTATACATTATTAGGATTGGCAGTTAGGTGCCCTATTAGCTCATTTTTCTGTTATCTTAGTTTTTTTATTTTGAAGTTTCAGTTTTAAAATAGTGGAACTCGAGAGTGAATTTGTAGTAAACGCATTCAAAATCAATTTTTGATGTTTTGTTAGCTCTAAAATACTAATTTGTTCTAGGTGGACCTTGAGGTTGTGTCTTAGGGTTCTTTTTTTGTGTTGAGCTGTCTTGTGGAAATTTAGTTCAGCCTAAGCTCATTTTGGAACATGGATTGTCTTTTGGTGATTAGAGCATTAGATCGGAATTTCCAACGATTCCATTAGCTATGGTATGTTGATTTTCAGCTAGTTGGGTTGTCAGTTCACTTCCTGAGTTTCCAGGGGCTCGTTTGTGGAAGTTTGGAAATTTTCTCTTTTGAGTTTGTTTGAGTTTAGGGGTTCTTTTCTCTTAATCAACCTCGGTTGGTCATTTTATCAATTCTGTGGAGTTCGGAGTGTGTTTTCCACTCAAAATTCATATGTGGTTTGTTGTTGTTGAGCTCTGTGTTGATTTTGTTCCATTGTTGGAAGTTTTAGTTATTTGCAGACTTTTTCTACAGAAAATGGTGTTCAGCGCACTCGCGCTCCTTAGCGGCGATCGTGGTAAGTACTGACTTTATCTTTTATGTGATTTCATATGTAGGTGCAATGATTGCAATGAGTGGGTGACTTTGAAGTTGAACCAATTGTGCCATTACTCCATGCAACCAGTTATAAACTGGTAGCCACTATTCTCAATTAATTTCCAAACCCTTCTTTTTCAATTTCTCCCCCTCCCTCGCCTATATCCCTACCAATCAAGGGTTAATTTGAAAGATTTATTAGTATTGAGTGGGGATCACTTTCCTCAACATTTTTCCCTGGTTCTTGGTAAGTTTTCTTTTCTTTTTCCTTCCCTTGAGCTTGTGTTGAGATCTAATGGAAGATATCCTTTTCTTGCCTAATTTGTGGCGAATTCTTATGTTTTAATTTGGCAGTGTGGACTTGCAGTTATGGCTGGCTTCCTTCTGTGGTATCCTCTTTGGTTTGGGTGAGTTGCACTCCGTTTCCACTTAGGTACTCCTTGCAATGTTTTACCTTTTTGTATATTGTAGTTTTTGGAAAATTGAGGACCTTTCATTGATCCATCTGTGCTCAAACTTGAACCACATGTTCCTTGAGATGAGGTCTTCATGCTCGTATGATTAGATTATTTTCTGGGATGGGGGCCCACTGCCCATTTTTATCCCTGATTCCAACCCATGTTGCATTATGCAATATGGGTATCGTTCTTCCTATTCTTACCCATATGCCCTTATTTTTCTAGTTTTGAGCCATACTGGGTGATTTTTAGAGCTGTACAGGCTGTGCGGGTGGATTGTGGGAGATTTTCCTCTATGTTCAGGTAGGATAGGTCTTCCTTTACTTTAAACTGGGTTCTTGTTAAATGCTACTTTGTTCCATCCAGTCAGTGGAATGGATCAATAGTTAACTTGACATTCTTTCTATTTATTTATGCTTGTTTACCTTTTGGGGCCCGTGCAGGGGCTCATTGTTATCTCTAGGCTGTGCTTAGTATGCTCGGTCATCTAGGGATGACAGTACTACATTACTGATGTGGGATATTTGGTATTTACTCGAGCAAGTTATTTGCGTAGCTTGTGACTTCTGGACTTTCTAGTTAATTGTTGGTTTTTTATAGTTTTAGGATTAGTATCCGAGTGATAGAATGCCAAGTGTCTTAGTGCTAGGGTGATGAAGTTAATAGATGTATAAACCAACGAGATGGAAGACTGGGCGAATCATCCAAGACAGGATAAAATGCCTAATCTAACCGCCCTACTGGGACTCCACTAGATAGAAGGGCCACAGACGGTTCCTCTGTCACTAGATGAACCACCTAATCCATCATCCCAAGTTTATTTTAATAGAAAATTAGGTAGGGCCTTTTTATAAAAGGATCCAACCCGACCCATAATTTAGGGTATAAACCCATGATCAAATGGTTCTCCCAGCTCCATTACATCTCTTTGTATTCCTCCTTTCAACTGCACAACTCCCTTCAACACTAACTCACTCATCTACCCACCTCTTCCAATCATAAATTCCAACATTAAAGACCCATAACTTGTGCACCTTATTCATCATGTTCTGCTAAGATCAACAAGTGTTAACCTAAGTCTTCTATTTGGTGTTGATTTTGTTGAAGTTGAACTGGTAAGATCATATTTTAATTCCTATTTCTATCAATTTTGATTTTTTATTCATAAAATTAAGTCGATGGGTGAATTTTGAGTAACCCAATGTTCGCATTTTTATCAATAATAACATGAATTGTGGAATTATTGTAGAATCATTATATGGGGTGGGTCTAGGATAGATAAGTTGAAAAGGTTCTTTGAAGTAGTATCAAACTTGTGCGGATATAATTGTTGGTAAAAATTGAAGTTGTAAAACTAGCTAATGAGCAGGCGGAGGAATAGGTGAACCATATCCTCAAGGACAAAATGACTAGGCCCCATCGCCTACTCAAAAGTACTCTTGTTTAACTGTTGATTTTCAGTGATAATAGATGACACTCTAGATGAGTCGTCTACACTGAGACGAATTGTCTGATGTGTCGTCAAAAAGAATTGACAGAGGGGATGAACTGTCTTATACCAGGCGAAACTCTACCCTCTCGGTTTGTACCTACATAATTTAACTTCAATGCTTGTGTCTTTCACTAATTGTTTACTAACGTTTGATATTCATTTAGAAAGTTCCCTTTTCGACATCTTTCTTCGAATAAAATTTGATAGTTAAAAACAACTTTTGATCATCTTAGTAATTCAGCAAGGTATACATGGTACCCAATCTCCCAAAAAGAAAATATGCGGGACCAAAGAAGTGGTATTATGCGTGAGCTCAAAGACAACGATTATAGCCCTAAACAAAGGGTGACCAAACAACACACTAGGCATGCCCATTCTCCGACTGCACCCTTTAGGACTATGCTAGTTTTGACATCCTCATCTAATGAGGAGTCCATGAGGAATTAAGAGGTTCATCTAAAGATGGAAGCAAAAGTAGTAGTAGCAATGCAAAAAGGTTGAACCCTACACCAACCGCAACTCTCGATGCTTACTTGCAGGGAGAAATATACTAGGTCATTAAGAGGAAGAATCTAGAATTTCTAGATGACTCTTGATGGGTGGAGCCTGGGTCTGATAAAGCTTCTACTGAGGGGTTGATCAGTAACGTCAAAGGTAAATATAGGAGAAGCATCACAAAAGAGGTCTATATTATGATGAATCAGCTGCCCGACTACCTTGAGATCGAAAGTGTCTTCCAGGCCTACAAGTAGGGGTGGTTAAATAAACCTCCTATCCAATATTACCCGATTATACTTCGCGGGTTCTATGCGATTATAAGGATAAATTTCTCCGAGTGACTACAAAGGGCCAGAAAGCTTTGGATATGGGTCTTGGTTAGTGTTATGGTCTGATAAGTTAATGTCAACATCTCCGAGCAGAAAAATAAAAAAAATTATTTGGCCCTTGTAGAACACCCAGATTATGTCTATCTCAGTGCCAATATAAATACTCAAAAGGAATGGTTTGCATGGGTATTGACTTAAATAGAGCTGACATGGTTGAGCAACCCATGCCTGCCAATCTAGACTGCTTCTTTGAGCTTCATTGCAAAGTTCTGTTGGGCCATGGCTAGAATGAGGATCAAGCAAACACGAGAGATAAATTGAATGATGAGGATGCAGTATTTGTTGCCTGCTTTGTATTGGAATGTAAACCGAACTTTGGCCTCTTGATCCCCAAAGAGTTGCGAACGCGCACTACACGTGAAGGTACAACATACTCTTATCCTTATTGAATCACTAAATTATGCCAGCTGGCCAAGTTGATAATCCTACTGGGTATTAATATGGTCACTGATTACCTCAAGACATATGACCTGCAGAGGTTGAAAGATCTTTCTAAAATTAAGGTGAAAACGCAAAAGGATGGGGATGTGTCTACTTTCAGAACTAGGTCAGATGATCAAAGGGGCACAAAATTAGTAGATGTAGCCTATTTCCCTTTCATGAAAAAGGAATCCAGTGCATCTGGGTCACACGTCCTACCCCCAGTCACTCAAAAAACTATCTTCCTCTGAATCTTTTTGATTGCACCTCTGTAAACTTTGTACACCTTCTCAAATGGGTGAGAAGAAATAAAACTTAGCTTGAGGTGTTGTCAGTAAAAGTAGAGCTATTGATGGTTCAAAAAAATAAATGTGTCTTTGGAGATGTATGAAACAACATGAATAAGCGCCTCTGACTGATGAGCCTATCTAAATAGGATAGGTTTCAGATAGAGCTGGAGTAGCTAGGGACCAATGTTACATCACTGAAGCAGGGTCACCATCCAATGGCCCCAACTAGAGGTTCTCATTGAGTTTGACGATGAGGGCCATATGTTGAGTTTTTGAGATATAGTCGAAGGGAAAATAGTGATGGCATGGGGTGATGAGTGGGAAGAATCTGGTAAGAAGAAAAAAAAGAGAAAGCGAGTAGTGACACGATGAAGAGGATTTAGAAGAGTCACTGAGGGAATCCAAGGAGTTTTCATGGTCGATAAAGACAAAAGGAGAGCACAAGCTGTAGGTGCTTCTTCTAGCACAATGCCGATAGAGTTTGAGCATATCAGTAGGGCACCTCCTACTAATGAGAAGTAGAGAGGGTCGGTAAGCACAACTGTGAAACAACCATCTGGGTTATTCCCGAGGCATGCTATATTTTGCATTGGGGACAAGACGACTTTTTTTATGGGAGGGGGTGTACTTTGTATTATTTTTTTTTTGCGTCTGAGGGTTTTTGTTACTAGAATCTTTTCCCTCAACCATGCTATTTATAAGAACTGGCATGTTAGGCTTATTTTGATGTATTTTATTTTTTTTTATTTTGATGTATTTCATTAAACGTTAATACCCATGTATATAACGAAATTTCAGTATCAAGATATTTATTGGCTTTTGTCAAGTGTTGAGTGTATTTCATTCTAAGATGAACAATAAGGGTGTAATTAATTATGTTCATATTCCCTGAACCATTTTCTTAGAATTTTTATATTGCGATGAGTGTCTATTGAAAGTGTGGGAGAGTAATTTAGTATTACCTTTATGTGTATATAATATCTAGAACTTTCTCGGTTCAAATTTTGACTAAGGTTTAAGTAGGCTGATACAAAGAATGATCATGTTCCTTCTTTGATAAGTCACTAAAGCTTTAAAAGAGTAGCCAAAAAAGTGTTTAGTTTCCAAGTTGAACTCATTAACAACTTTCTGAAACCAGCTATTGAATTAATCCCGAGGAAAAGAAGAATAAAAATAATGACAAGTTGTTGTTGTGGCTCTTATTATCTATTTGGCATTGTGCACCTATATTTAGGAATTGTAACCTAGGTCTAGGGTAGATGTGTACGAAACACTACAAAATAATACACGGTTATCATTTTGTTTTAGAACTGGTCCGACAGTGAGTAATATTTCTTCAACCTAAGTTTGAACTTAGGTTGAGGGTGGCTACCATGAAGCCAACATTATCTGGAGAGTGTATAGAAAGGACACAAGCCTTATGAAAGGTCTTTCAGTGTTTCACTTGAAAAGATTGAAATGCATGAATCGATACAGTTAGCCAACATGGTATGACGCTCACTGATTGATTATGCTGAATTGAGTTATGTACTAGGGGTGTTTTAAGT
>JBDJHY010431549.1:0-17836 GCA_039654485.1 Withania somnifera | reverse complement strand
TTATCTCTCTCTCAATCACTCTAGATAAACTTCCATGGTTATGGTGCATTGCATTCATTTTCACCCCGTAATTGAGTTTCATTCAATTCCTGGTACATTATTCAGTTTTAACCTTATGAATTTTGCATCTTATTGTCCCTTTTAGCAATTCTTGTTCGGTTAGTTTGGGCCCCTTCACTCACTCTTCTTGTGCTCATTTTTTGAGCAAGGGTTCCTGGTGAGGCTGGAACCCCGTGGTGGAGTTTGTTTTTGGGTCTGATTAGCGAGCGGGCCCGTTTTAGGCCCAATTTTCATTCCTTTCTAGAATTTAGTATGACTAGTACTATTAGTCTCGTATTGATTCTTTGATTTATGTTTTGTCAATCTTATAGTTTTTCAAGGTAGTTTTCTATTAGCCTGGCTGATATTTTGAAATTGCAACATGCTAATAGTCAGATAACAGGTAGGCTTCATATGGATTTCTCTGTTCATATAGCTTACATAATTGTACTGACTAGAATCTGTAGGCTGGATTTTCTAGGTTGTTATCGTATACTTAGGCTGCTTTTCTGCTCCTTTTTTATTTGTTTCCCTGATTGGCATTCGGTGTGATACGAGGCCCATAACCTAGTAATGGCCTTGTGATTAATGTAGGGTAACTCTAGAAGTAGTAGAATGCTAGTTGTTGCTTAGTTGAGCCTGTGTAGGGCATATGTTAGTATAGATATTGTTGTGCCTTGCATTTATATAAAGAGAGAGTTGGAGGCTCCATTCTGTGAGTGTATTTGATGGTGGGCCCCCATCACCTTTCACCATTTTGATTATTGAGATGTGAGGCTGATTGCCTGTTATAGTAATTGAAATGATATAAATTGTAACAATTCTGAAATTTCTTATAATAATATAACTTGATGGATCTTTTACTTGCTTTAGATTCAGTTGCATTACGAGCACCCGTTACTACCCTTTTCCCCTATTTTTGAACAGGTTTTACACCCTAACATCGGGTTACTACTTATGTTGAGACTTAAGCATAACTTTGTTCGGCAGTAAGTACGGCCACTAGCACTTGAGTCTGTCTTCATGGGCCAGTAAGTATAATTTTTCTATATTTATCACGCCTATTGATTTGGGGACCTTTGTTATACTACAACACTTAGGTGCGGAGAGCCTAAGCGGCTGAGTTCACATCATGATGAGACTATTATACCAAGGCATTCTATGCCAGATTATGAGACTCCCTGAGACACTGTAATATTAGTATGTGAGATTACTGCAATGTTGGAGATTTTTAGGATGTGGGCGTACCTCCATGGACCCTTCCTCTTGGATACGAGTGACTGGAGGAGAGGTATAGGTCGGAGTACAGATATACAGGGTTTAGCCCTTCCATGGGTCCTTCTTTCCAAGCCTACAGGTACTGGAGAAGGAACGTATATAGAAATTATGAGATTGTGTGGTTATATTAATTTTTCTGCACTTGATTACTTTAGTGTACCCCCGGTAGTATGGGTTGTCGATGGTTAAGTGTAACTTATGTGTATGCTGCCATTCTTATGGGGGTTCAGTTGTGTTAATTTACTTATGTGTTTCTATATTTACTGTTTAATTAGCTATAGTCCTTACTTTCGGACCTTCTTACTCTATGGGTTATTTGTGCATTATGCCATTTTCTTTATCATCACCTTCTTGCATCTTGAGCTTACCGGTATACAATCCATGATCCCCTTGTTTCCTAATTTATTCGTTCTTTTCCATTTACTACTATTATTTTTGTATTACTACAATGTCCCCGACTACATTCTATCCTTCATACCTGTGATCTTGTTTTGTGTTTTAGCTAGTGATGTTATTCTCTATATATATCTTTACTTCCTATCTGAGTAGCTAGATTCTGTGTTATATCACTTTCTTCTGTGACCTTTTTTTCTTGCTTTCCTGTTATTTACTATTTTTATGTTTGTTATGTGCCTAGTGGGCCCTTCAAGCCTACTAGGTACTAGCTGCTTCGGTGACATATACTCATACTGCAATTGTATTCCCCTGGTGAAGATATGAGTACAAACACCTGATATTGATTTATGGATTGTCGTTCGTGCTCCCTCGTGATTGATTTCTGAGATACAGGGTGAGCTTTGGCATCCATCTATTCCTTCTCTCTTCATCTCATATTTTGTCTCCTTTGTATATTCAAAGACAGGCTTGTACTA
The DNA here is from genome assembly GCA_039654485.1 of Withania somnifera. Lineage (NCBI taxonomy): Eukaryota > Viridiplantae > Streptophyta > Magnoliopsida > Solanales > Solanaceae > Withania > Withania somnifera. The sequence goes on along the minus strand of JBDJHY010431549.1, from coordinate 15,647 downwards.
TTGACTTTTACTTGTAGTTTTTACTTAGTGACTCTATACTTTTATACATTGATACCGTTTCTTGGGAGTTTAGTTGATTCTATTGTATCATTTCGTTATTCAGATCAATCTCCCTTCTATTTATTATGATTACTTGTAATTATGCACTCCGCTATTGTAATAGTAGCACTCCTTTTTGAGTTCGAGTTATGGGGCTGGTTGTCCTACGTGTGGGATAGTTGGTTCTATCATGATATGAGAAATCGAATCGTGAAATTATCCCTCTTGCATAACTCAGAAACCAGGGAGGGGAGTAACATGTTCTAGTGATGGATGCGAATTGTTGCCTCTCATTACGAATTAACTTACCAACATCATACCAAGTCAAATAAATAGCCACAGAAATTTCTTCTAAGTGCTCCCAAGTCATGCAATGACGTTGGAGGAGAGGAAATCTCCTACTAGTTAGATACTTCCATATTTGGACTAGAGCGGTAAAGTCATCATTCCTACATGGGGTGCTCATATAAGTCCATACTTTTGTAGGAATTTTCTCCTCTTGAGTTAGTGCTTTAGCCACCCATTTGCATTCTTGTTCATCCCATTCGGCTTAGTACTCATGGTGTACTCATTGAGGACTCCCAATACAGTGCAAATCCACTATGAAGGGACCGAGACACTCACTCCCCATGCAATCTCATGTGGATCCATAAGGTTCATTTTCACTAGTATTAGCATAGTGTAAAATTCTCTAATCCAGTTCTAGTTAAAATCAAAAGGGGGCTCAACCAGGTTCCTCTATTCAAACTCCTCTAGATGATTATAAAACTACAAAGGGTTCTCCATCACCCCATCCGTTCAAACCTCTTGTACCTAATAGAATCCTTTAAGTTGTGATTCTCAGTAGTAGGCCTTACAATGAGGGTGGATAAAATGCACATATGGTAGTGCTCTTGGGACTTAAGTATCTATATAGTCTTATTCCTAAAAATGAGTCACAATGCATAACAAAATTGATGTGATCATTCACATCTTTTAAATATTGTTCTACTAGAATACATGTAAATCTTGTACGAAAAATTAATGGGATTAAACATCATGACATTTTCTTTCCAAGGGAAATACCACCACAAAATTACCACAGTAGAAAAAGGGTACCACTGTAGTGAATACATTATCCCCAACACCTCTAACCTAATTGTCAACCATGGATTTGTCAAAATTTACCTTCAAAACTGTAAACGTGAACTAGATCTAGAATTATAGAGCCCCTAACCAAGTCTTAATAATTATTTAAGGGTAATTACCACCCTAAGAGCAAGAATCAAACCCATAATTTTAAAAAATGTTCTCTCCTATTCTACTTCGTTTCCACCCTAACACCAGTATGAAAATTATAGTAATGTTGGGAATGGAAGATTGTCACCTCTGTTTCAAAAAATCATACAAATAATCAAAGTTTTCCAATTTCAAACTTCTACCACCATTTCATCCTAAACTAACAAGTTTGAGGCATGTATCTTTTGCACAACCAGTAAAAAAGCAAGTAAATATTAAGGATTAAGATATTAACTAAGATTACTTATATTAGGTTTGTGCCTAATTACAGAGAACTTGGGGGTGGTATGAGATGGAATCTGCTATAGTCCCGAACTAGACTTCATATAATTTAGATTAATGTTGGTTGGTTATTGATATACTATTGAATTGATTGGTAAGGACTTATAGTTATTGTCCTACTGTGGACTCAGATTCATCTACTAAGGATATTTTTCTCTACTATTTATTCTCAGTCTAGTTTTAGCACTTATTATTGTTGTAACACCTACTCCCTATGGCTGTTATTTACTTTCATTATAAACTTCCAGGTATGATTTGATTTGCATCTTGTGGTCTTGAGGATTGTGGTTGGTATTATCATTGTAGTAGGTGGTTTCTTATGGTTCTATTTTAGTCCCGAGTTAGGGACACTTGTTCGGTACCCATTGATTATTTAGTACTCACTCCCTTGCTTTTATATACTTGTGTAGGTTCATAGTCCAGAGCGATTTGATCATTCCCCTTTCTTGATACCTGGAATCTACAGATAATTCTACAATAGTAAAACTTCCAAACGAAGGCACTAAACTGACATAGAGTCCAACAACAATAAAACCAAATATGTTTGATTGAATAACAAATTCCATACTAAATGGAACCCACAAAATGACCATCAGAAGTTGTTCGCATAAAAAGGACCCCAAAACCAAAATCAACCAAAAGGAGCAATTTTCCATCTTTCTACGAGCTATCCTAAAATAATCTCTGACACCTCGGGAAGAGAACCAAGGGTAAAAATATCCTAACGTCACCATTTAGTAGTTGATGGGATTGTTTAAATCCAGACCCAATGCTCCAATCACCATAAGACCACCCATGCTCCAAAGAATTAAATTATCACAAAATAGCTAAAACTTAAAACGAACACCTTGGAACACGACCTTACGGTCCATGTAGACTAAATTCAAAATTTCAGAGCTAATGGACCTGTCAAAATTTGATTCCGAGCATATTTACTAAGAATTCACTCTCAAGTTCCACTATTTAAAAGTTAAGCCTCGGAAATAGAATAATTGAGATAACAGGCTATAAAAATGACATGAAACCAAACTAAAGGTCTTAGAAAGTCGTAAATGACTTTGGGAAGCTAAATAAAATATCTAGACATGAAGAAATCTAAAATTCAAGTAAATGAAAAATGGTTCATTACAACATCCACCACTATATAGGAATTTCGTCCTCGAAAGTCATGGGAATAGTAGTACTTGTAGGCTCCAATAGAGGTGGATATTGTGTACACATATCACACTTATATCTATGGATATAAGCCGCCTCATGTCCCTAGCTATAATACCCTCTGGCTCCTCAACATAAGTTAAGTCATGATCAAGTTGGACAAAATTTGGAGAAGCACATGGGAAGGGTCCGACACATATTGACGAAGAATTGATACATGGAAAACCGGGTGAACCGAAATAAATTTTTGCGATAAAATAAGTCTATAAAAGCATATCCAACTCTCTGAGTGATCTCATAAGAACCAATGAACTCGGGAATAAGCTTACCCCACCTACTAAACTCATAATTCCCTTTATGGGCGACAAACAGAGGAAAACAATATCACTAACACTAAACTCTAGGGGCCGAAGCCTATGATCTATGTAGGAATTTTGCCTGCTCTGACTGCCCAAAGTCTATCCAAAATAACTGTTACCCGATCCACAGTATCACGTAGCCAATTGGAACACTCGTTAAATCTCTTCTCCCTCAAACAACCAACAGGAGACCTATAATGCTTACCATACAAAGCCTCAAAAGGCACCATTTGAATATTGGAATGATAATTGTTATTATAGTAAAACTCCTTCAAGGACAAATTTCTATTCCATCTACCCCTAATATCAAAAACACAGGACCACAACATATACTGAAACACCCAAATAGTATGGTCGAACTGGCCATAGGTCTGTAGGTGAAAAGATGTATGCAAATCAACCTTGGTACTCAACTCTCTCTAGATCTATCTACAAAATCTCAAGGTAATTCCCCGATTTTATATAATTGACACTGGCACTCCATTGAGACTAACCACTAACGAACATGCAACTCGACTAATCTCTTTGCATCCCAAGTTGAATTCGTTGGTAAGAAATATTCTGACTTGGTCAATCAATCGACTATGACCCAAATAAAATCATGGCCTCTAAAAGTGTGGGGAAGGCTTGAAAAAAATCCCATAGTAATCTGCTCCCACTTCTAATCAGGAATAGGGAGTCTCTACATCTCACCGCTTAGTATGTGGTGCTTGAACTTTATCTACTGATAGTTCAAGCACTGAGACACAGAGGAAGCTATAGCTCTCCTCATACCCTGTACTAATAGTGCTACCTCAAATCACGGTCATCCTCATGATACCGGGGTGAATAGAATAACTAGAGTTGTGAGCCTCACGTAAAAATATATGAATCAAGCCACCAACTCTCAGAATGGCTAGGTAGACATGAACACATAACATGCCATCGAAGCATAAAATAGCTCTACTGAAATCACCCTACAAAACTCTCTCTCTTATCTGACCCAAGCGGAGGTCCTCATACTAATGTTGGCGAATATGATAAATAAGGATGATATGGACTAGATATGGGCAACAACCTTCTCTGGCACTAAAAGATAAAACCTAACCAATATTTTGGCCAAGAGAAAAATCTCGATATCTAAAAGATTCTCTAAAAAGGACTCAGAAGCTAAACTACCCATACTCGCCGCTTTCCCGCTAAAGGCATCGGCAACTACATTAGACTAGCTCGGATGATAAAGGATGCTCAAGTCATAGTCCTTGAGGAGATTAACCCACCTCCACTTTCTCAAGTTAATCTCCCTTTAACTAAATATATACTGAAAACTGTGGTGATTAGTGTAAATCCCGTAATGGACTCCATACAAATAGTGCTTCCAAATCTTAAGTGTGAAAACTACTGCTTCAAACTCCAAATCATGGGTGGGGTAGTTGCGCAAGTGATCCTTCGACTACCTCGATGCATAAGCTATGACATGTCCCTAGTGCATCATAACACAATCCAATCCAAAACCTTAAGCATCACAGTATATTGCATTAGGGTGGTCCTCAAGTGGTAGAACAAGAATTGCAGGGGTAGTCAGCAACTCCTTCAATCTCATAAATATGGGCTCACACTCAGTTGTCCACTAGAAGGGAACATCCTTATATATTTGTCTAGTCAATGGGGCTGAGATGAAACAAAAACATTACACAAACCAACAATACTACCTGGCTAACCTAAGAAAATTATGGATCCCTGTGATAGTTGTGGGTCGAGGACAATCAGATATAACGGCTACCTCAGTTGGATCAATACTAATGTCAGTACCTGACACCATATGGCCTAGAAAAAAACTGAGTCTAGACAAAACTCACACTTTGAGAACTTAGGGTAGAGCCACTTGGTACTGAAAGTCTGCAATAAAACTCTTAGTTTCTCCTTGTGTCTACTTGATTCTGCGAGTAAACCAATATATCATCTATAAAAACTATCATAAAGGAGTTTAAATAGGTCCTAAATATGCAAGTCGTCAAATAAATAAAACTTACAGAGGCATTAGTCAGCCTAATTGAAATCACCAAGAACTCGTAATGCCCATACGTCATCCAGAAAATTATCTTCTGGTCATCCTCATCCTGAATCCTCAATTGAAGGTAAAAAACCTCAAATTGGTCTTAGAGAACATCACGGATCCCTACAGTTGATAAAACAATCACCAATGTGCGACAGGGGATACTTATTCTTAACATTCACCTTGTTTAGTCTCATATAATAAATACATATCCATAGAGAACCATCCTTTTTCTTTAGAAAAATAGCATCGGGGCACCCTACGATGTCATGCTAGGACGGATGAAACCTTTGTCCAGCAAATCCTATAACTAAACTCTAAACCTCAATAGAAATGGGCCTGTTCCTGGCTTAACTCAATAGGAAAATCTATATCACACTCGGGTGCAGACTCACTAACTAGTGGCACAGACTAATAGGAGGGAGACTCAATGCTTACATCTCTAAAGTTGGCCTAATAGGAATAGAAACCCTGAGCAATAGATCTACGAGCCTGATAATAAGAAATGACCAGAATCGATGAATGGCTAGTGGGACTGAGCCACACTATTGAGGGTACACTGGCATAGACAAGGTTACGCTCTTGGCATAACAATCCATGACTACATGATATGGGGATAACCATTCCATGACCAAAATAGCATCAAAATCTAGCATATCAACTCAATCAAGTAATCTCGAGGGTCGTGACCTTGAATCATCACAAGACACAACCTATATACCTAATCTTCTTTTAGGGTTACACTCACCGAGGTAGACATACTCAAGGCTACATATAACTACACACTAGAAGCACCCAACCAAGAAGAAATGTAAAAAGATACATAAAACAAGGTGGACACAGGATCAAATTGATTTAAGACCGAGTTCCCATGAATAAACAATGTACCAATGATGAACCTATATGTGGATTAGCCTAGGCACTATCTGGAGTAGCATAAAATTGATGTTGACCCTTGCCCTACTGTTTATTAAAACCTCTACTTCAAGATACTGATCCCCGACCTCCTCTGCTAACTCCCAAGCAACTGGCGGTCGATCTCTTTCTGGTGGTAATGCCTGTGGAAGATGGGAAGGCAGGGCTATGGCTTGAGTAGCCTTGTGCCAAGGAAAATATTTAGAAAAGTTGCCATGATCCTGATGCTCAAAGAAACCCTCTGTGAAATGATCTATGGGAACCTTGGGCCAGTCTCTAGCATAGTGACCCATCCCTCCACACTCATAATAACTACCCCTTTCTCTGTTCTGACCACAGGGTCCCTCATTATGCCCCTGCAAACCTGATTCTGGGCCCTTGACGGGCTGTTAACTCCACTCTCTATCGAAAGTCCAATGTGAAGCTTGTTTCTATCGTCTAGTCTAGACGCTGCTAACAAAATTACGGCCTCTAGATTTTGGCACGACCTAAAATTTAGGGGTCATGATAGGGTCTACAACCCTCCAGTAGACAAGCCTAACCCTACAGGCAGAAGCTACGCACAATGGGCTATAAACATTCGCATTATCCAACATAGTAGAAAGCATAAGAAGATATATGTTAGAGCAGAAGCATAAGCAATACATATACAACCCAAATCCCAAAATGTTGTGTCAATGGCACATGGAGCTTCTATACAGAGTATCCAAAGGAAAAATATACAAAGAAACTCCTACAAAAGTAACACTACACTGGGCCTGTAATAGAAAAAATAAAGCAGGCTGGAAATCAAGGAAACCATGGTCAGCTCAGATGGCAAAGCTCAATGTTAACTCCACAACAAGTTATATCTACTCCACACGATCTCAACGCCTCCAATAACCTCTATAAGTATCTACACTAAAAAAAAGAAATAGCAGTGCAGCATGATTACCAAATAAGGTACCTAGTAGGCATCATAGGCCGACCAGGCTAAAATAAAGTACAAGTAATAAAGTCAAGGAAGTAAAACAGGTGAAAGATAGTAGGAAAGTGGTAAAACTAACAAATATACTCAGAGATAAGGAAGCTGGATTATAATACTATTACCAAGATATAAGTATAGGTCGTTGGGAATAAAAAACATAGAGGACACATATGAGAAGTAAGTGTTACCTAAAAATTAAAATCAAAGTAAAGGAACATACCTATGTTCCAGCTAAGCAAGACCCAACAAACTATATGTGTATATATAGACTATAAATAATGGATCAAATAGTAAATTACAGCTAAGTAAATAATAGAAGGAAAACACAAAAAACCTACCTAGCACCCCATCCCACCAGTAACTACAAACAGCATAGCAAAAACCCACTATGACTCCCCCTGTAAGTTTGATGAGCACAAACAGTATGAGAATAGATATACAAAGGAGTCAAAAAGTAAAACAGGACAATGTCATATAGTACCAGTGCCTTAGTTTCAAAAGGTTCAAACTTGACGACATACCCCCTACTAGTGCCAACCTCAGGGCCTCTGTAACTGTGAGGACCGCACCTCACACTCGGTGTAAGATCTAAGCCAACTGCCGAAGTAAGGGTTCATGCCCCGATATATTATTCTTAGAGGGCTTTTATGACTCGGAGGACCGTACCTCACATTCGAGTACAGGTTCTAAGCCCAGTTAGTGCCATACTTGGGGTCCATGCCTCAAAGGTCCACACTTCAAACTCAAGAGCAGGATAAGTGCCCCTCTTACCTATACTAGGAACCTGTATCTTATATATGCCATACTTAAACTCAAGAGCAGGATAACTTCCCTGTCATTACTTATACTAGGAACCTATATCTCATCTGTGACATACTTAGGGTCTGTGCCTTAGAGGACCAAACCTCTAAAACAAATACAAGGTTTAATACATTTAAACTCAAGTCGCATCAGCAAAATCGAATAATGCTTATAACAACAAGACAACAAGTATAGCAATAATAATGCTAATAACAATAGGTACGGGAACAATCGGAGTCTAAGATAGGCAAAAGGTCACTAGAAAAGAGCTCATCTCACCATACTTGTTGTGCAATAACTCAAATGGTACCTAGGGTCTATGGGAACTAGCAGTGAGTCCATGACTAATACATACAATGCTTCACCCTCTATGCCCCTCATGGGCCCCCGAAAATCGATAAAATAATCACAGGTCAACTAGAAAAAAGTGATCAACCTAATACCCAACCCACATTAATAGATACATCGCAAGAAGGAATATTAGCCCAGTCGACAATGTACATAAATAAACCTAGCCTACCTGGGTACTAGCCAAAGTTCTCAAAATAAATGCATCATAGGCCCCAACCTTTTAATGCAACTGAAATCACTCGAAATTATCACATTATGATTATAGGGATTAAAATATAAAGAATAATACCCATATTAAAAAAAAAAAAAAGATAATCGGGTCCGAAATCGGGCCCCAAATAGGCTCGAAGAAAGAATAAGAAATATCAATGGAAAACTTATGCCACGAACTTACACTACCACACACACAACTCCCCACCACTTTCCTCAACTCAAAAACCCTAAAATAGTTGCCTAAAGGTAAGATATAGCTATTTTTCAAAGAAGAAAATGGTTGAAATGATCACCCCTTTTAAAAGACAATGCACGGCCGCAGTGCTAGACATTTTTCCACAAGGGGGCGACCACACTGGGCAGAGCTAAGCTCATGAGGGCGGCCTTCACTGGGGTGCCCAAGAGGCATAAGGGCGACCTACAACAAATCTCAGCAAAACACAAAATCTCTGAGAAGGTCGAATACGAGAATTCTTTTGTACCCAAATACACAAACAAGGGTAAGCAATTGTACAAGTAATATAATGACTCTTTCCAACTGGATATCAAGACCTCAGGGACTTGATATATATTAGTATGGTAAATTAATCTTGTAGGTAATTCAATATTTATGAAACTATGTGTAGCAAGATAAGAGGTTTTGTTTTATATTATTCTAAGCTTTAACTATGAAAATTTAAGTGAGATTTTTGAAGAAATTCCAAGTGTTAACAATATTGACTAACATTCCAGGGTCATGGCATCGTACATATTCATCCATGATCTCAGTTTTCCATAAACATTCTTTACTTCTCTAATTGTTTGTTCAGGGGTTATGCATTAGGGATGTATATTCCTCTAATCAACTATATATAAAAATCTTGCAACTACTTCGATTGACTGGTGTTGTGATGACATAGTATAGATGCATATTTGATGTCTTCCCTATCTAACCATGTGAGTCAACTAAGTACAAGATATAGTCTTATCTTTAAATCATATTCAATTATCTAATTTCAACATAGATAGATATGATCGATCTCCTTACACTCTTGTTCCACTCTTTAGAATCCTAAACTAGTTTACTTTCAGATTTATAGTTATATTATATTGGTGGCCCATTTTTAAAATAGATTAATCAAGTAGTGTAAGAACAATCAATCTGTAGAGTAATCAAGTTGTTTACATTAAACCAATATGAAGAACCATGTGTTTAGCGATAACCCAAGAACAAGGGTGTCTAGCCACTAAAACTCATACTCAATCTATAAATTATCTTCTTTAACATAATAATACAAGATTGAGAAACAGAATGAAACCCTAGGCTGTGTTGTGTCTTATCTGCGTTCTCCTTTATCTCTCTAGATGCAGCACACCACCCAAAAAATGCCTCATAAAGGGTTATATATTCGTCTGGTAGAATGACCCTTTTGCCCCCAACTTAACCTATAAGTAGCCAACATTTCCAACAAAGCAAACAGGGTATCACAGCATGATCCCAATAGTGATGGCATAGCCATCACGTTGTGATCCTTATTGTGATAGGCACATTTTTCTTGCAATTGATTCCTGCTTATTCCATCTTCCATTTCCGCTTGGTCTCAATTCCTTTAGGCTCCAAATACTCCTGTAATAGGCTAATCATGTGGGTTAGTATGCTACGCACATATCAATTAATAAGACCCTCAAAAACACATTATTGTTCCTGGAACTAAGATAAGACATGGGACTTAATGGCGCTAAGGAATATAAATATGCCTAAGATAACCAATGCACACTTAGACTTTGTTCGCCCTGGAACAATCATTTACACATTACTAGGACAACCTAAATTTCAATGAATGAATGTACATTTTACACTGGGTTACGCCCTAAAAATTTAATTGGAATTTTATCACTTCAAACCATTAACCACAATAGCAACGAGATAGACTCCTCGACAAAGAACAAACACTACCACATTACTTAACACACTTAGGATTTGTAGGTAGACTTGACACCTTGATGTAACCAATCAATTGTGTACACCATGACTCCCAAATTTTTCCCACACAAGAAAGAATAGTCTACACATACATCAATTCCTATAATTAAATATCATTTAAGGACTTTAGCATTCATGCCCAACTCTTACACTCATAAAATAAATTAACAGGTATGTAACAAATACCAAAGACTTTCACATTATTTAAGTCTCCACTAATTAAGAATGCTTAACTAGAATCAAATAGAATTTTAATGGGTTGTAATGTTAGCTAAGGGATGGGTAGTAAAATTTATATCATAGTAACTTACACTTCCCTACGCAGTTCGAACTTTTTACACTTCATCACCCATTATTTCTTCACTTTATTTTTCTTAGACCTTTCTTAAATCTTTTTTTCTCACTAATTATCTCATTTTATCAAGAATTCATTTCTCCATTTTTATTTCTACCATTTTCTCTTTTTCTTTGTTTCCTTACTACCTTTGTTTCTAAATGCATTTTTTTGTTATATAGGCATTCTATCGAAGAGGGCCTCCTTACCATATTACTCTCTCCTTGGTACCCCTTTTACTCAATTTTCCTTCATTAGTATTTAGAATTCAAATCACAGTTTATGTCCTAGTTCTAAAGGAAGTAGGGTGCAAAAACTAGGGATTAAAAGGATTTAGGCAAAGTCATAGCTACAAAAGAATAGGCAATAGGCCCGAAGGGATAACTAGTGATATCACATCTAAATAGGCTAAAATTTCACAATACATCAACGAAGGCCTATATCATTTTCTAGTCAAAGTAATACTTCTATTTTTCTTTAACAACATGCAGGGCAAGTTCTAGACTAAGATGCAAAAAATGGAATATGCAAGAATCCTCACCTTACTTGGGCTATTAGTTCGACTAATGATACACAACAATTGAGTTTCAATCAAGCATAAATTGAATGGTCGCCCATTGCTAAGCCACATTTCCATTTGTGTCATGTTTTATATCGTGTGCATATCTATCTAGGCATCCTACTTACTATGCTCAATTTTAGTCAAAGATGTTTGATTTTCCATAGTTAAACACAATATCTAATGTAATTAGTGTTTCAAACCATTGTAGGGTTGCACCTACTTTATTTCTATATATGACTAATATCCCTGAAGAAGTTCATCATCCATCCATCATTGGGAAACCTCCCTTAATTTATGACTAATAAATAAAATAAAAATAAAAAATTAACTATTATACTACGGATCAAGGGGACTATCCTTAGAAAATAGACTACAAGAAACATTATGGTACCCCAAAAATAACATAAAATTTTAAAACACCAAATTTACAACATACCATACAAATAAAATACCCACATACAAACATATAACAAGGACTTATAGTCCTACCCCAAACATAAAACCAAGCACTGTCCCTAAAGGGGATAAAAGAACTCCCAGGTCATTCGTCGAGATCCTCCGAGTTTGAGATTCGGAGGCTCTGATTCTCATAACCAGGACAGATATATGTACCACATCATCACTATCATCATCATCACTATCCTCCTCTACATCAAAATCATTCCATGCGTACTCATCATCGATGGGTACATCATCATATGTGTGCTCTACAAAACCAGGAGATATTTTACACATGGTTTTTGCATGATCATTCATTGGATATTATTAGTCCACAGTGTTGATTTCCTCTTCTATTGTAGGCCTACTATCAATACACATCTTAAGCATCCCATCTCCATACATGAAGCCAAAATAACTTTCATACATTGCATTGCACTTCTGCTACATTATTTTCTGCCCTCCTACTCCTTTTGCTACCAATTTACTTTTTGTAAGATCAACAGCTTTAGAAATTGGAGGACATATGGCGTCTGAAGGATCCTCCTCAACACCATGACTTCTCAAAAACCTCATCATCGTGCTACCAAAACTATACCTCCACCTCCTATTGTACCATGAATTTTTTATTGCAGCACGAATTACTCTACCAATATTAATATCCATATCTGCTATCAAGGCATACACAAGGCACACCCTTGTATGTATGATTGTAGTGTAGTAATTTATCGGCATGAGAAAATGGTTGAAAATTGTCAACTAGCAGCGGGCTTTTTTGCTAAAGTATGAATATGGAAATGTAGTATGGACACGCCCATCTGCATTTTATTTCTATCTAGCTTGTGGTTGACTCCACATAGAGTGTGGAGAATGTGCCGATAAGGTGGGTACTTCCACAAATCACGCAATGATACCATGTCAGCTTTATTATTTATATTTAGTAAATTGTTGATGAAAGCAGCTTTCAAACAGAATGTGTGCCTCGGTACATTGACTTCGTCAGTTTCTTTTGGGTTTCAGTTAGCATAAAACTCTCTGACCGGGTTAATATTGTATTCATCTTAGTCCTTATTTATGAACTTCAATCTGACCTGCCCAATGTGGATGAAGATCTGGGGAACTCCGTAGCTATGCTTTCCCTGTCAATCTTCTCTATAGGGAGGCACCTGGCACCTAAATATTATTTATACTAGGTTTATATCGAAGCCACGACAAAGGCAATACCAAATCTTTGAAACCTCACCCTAGGAGTTTCCATAAAAGGTGGATCCTCAAAAGAGGTTCTTTGGTATTTTTTAGAGCTTACATAAACATAAATGGAATTGACCATAGCAACCTTACGAGGGTGAACTGGTCTATTTGATTTTTGAGGAATTTTCTTGTCAAAAGAGTAACATAAGATAGCATAGCTACTGGAAAACACATAGGACAACATTAAGGGGTGGTGTGAATAACCCCCACACTTAAAATCTAAGCACATCACAATTGACAATCAATATATAAGGTACATCAAACTTTCATTATTTGTTACATTTTAAGTCCAAGTTATGTATACATGTAATCAAGTAATCTCATTCAATCATCCTTTGCACATCGCTATTTCACAATGTTACACAATCTGAATGTCATCCTATTATCTCCATTATCATCCACGCATTCATATATAGCACACACCTTATATAACACACAGTGGCGAGGTGGTATAAACCACCCCACACTTAACTTTGCTGGAAAATCACACCCATACTTGTCAATTTGAGGTAATTAGAATTCCCTCTCATAATGTACATTAATAAAGTTTAAATGTGACAAGTGCACCACTCAATCCCATAAGATCAACAATTAAATGCAAGGTATTTTACAAGCATGAAAATGCACTAACTACTTCTAAAAATTAAACAAACTACCTACACATACAACTATGTACAAATAATACATGGAAACTTCATGCTCCACACTATTAAAAACACCAACAATGTCTTGAAGAAATTTCAATTCCCGAATCATGAAATAATTAACAATGTGAACTCCCCCACACCCCAAACTAGACTTTCACGCACAATATAAAAAAAAGTGCACCTTCTTTCAACACCATTCATAGAAACTACAATGGTGGTTCATTAACATCAAGTTTCATTCAAAATAATGTCCAAGGAAAGTAAGAAATCATATACGCAAATCACCAAAATCCAATAGAGATAAAGTAGAAGGGATGATAAAACTTATTTGTGAAGAAGAACCTTTAAGAATAATAGAGTTAGAGTTAGAGAGAAGAAGAAAAGACTTTGTTTTTTTAGAGAAATGAAGGGTTGTACGTGGTGAAATAAAGTGGGACAATGAGCATTGGGTTATGCTTTTAAATAACCCAACCAGGTCGGGTTGACCCAGTGCATTAAAATCAAATTTCCAAAATAAATATCCTCTATCACGACGTGATCTTTATCATGATGGAGGTTTTCACTAACCAGTGTTACATTATGATATACATCACAATGTGATGAATATCATGACGTAACTTCCATCTATCCAGAGTTGCATCATGATATGCATCACCCCGTGATATGTATCGTGATGTAACTCTAGCAATCCAGTGGTCAATCATGACAAGCATCACGATGTGATAACAATTGTGATCAATCCACACTTTGTTTTTTCATCTTTATTTTCATCATGTATTTTTCCCTAACGCCTCCATGTCTTCATGTACCTAAAAACCAACAAAAAAATGAATTAAATACATAAGAAAATTAGATATTACAATACAAATAACAAGTTGCCTCCCAAATAACACCTTATTTAATTTTATGGCATAAACCAACTTAATATCACGAAATCCACCATGTCGATGGATGTCACCCCATGATCAACAATTGACCAATAATGCTTGACCCTTTGTCCATTCACCAAAGATGATTGGTCAGACTTATAATCTTTGAGCTCTACAACTTATTGCATAACACTTTCAACTGTGAATGGCCCCATCCACTTGGAGAACAATCTATCTGGAAATAATCTCAACCTTGAATTGAATAGCAACACATGTTGTCCCTGCTCAAAATATTTCTATCAAATGCTTAACATTCCATTTATTTTTTTCTCTATTCTCATAAGCCTTGAGCCTGAACTCTTCAAGCTCATGTAGTTGCAACATCCTCTTCTCTATGGCTGCCTTAAAGTCAAAATTCAACTTCTTGACATCTTAATACACTCAACGCTCCAAATCTACTGGAAAGTAACACGCTTTCCCAAACACTAACTGTCATGGTAAAGTACCGATAGGAGTTTTGTATGCAGTTCTATATGCCCAAAGTGCATCATCAAACTTCTCAGCCCAATCCTTTCTTTATGCATTTACATTCTTTAGGAGAATTCTCTTTATCTCCCTGTTGTACACCTACACTTGCCCACTATTCTAGGGGTGATAGGCAGTGTGTACGTTGTACATCACTCTATATTTGCTCGTCAAAGCTCTAAAACCATGAATTTCTAAAATGTGACCCACCATCACTAATAATAGCTTGTGGGGTGCCAAATCTTGTAAAGATCTGCTTCTTCATAAACTTTAGTACCACTCTTAAATAATTTGAGGGTAGTGTAGTTGCTTCTACATACTTTGACACATAATCTACTGCTACGAGAATGTACTTATTTCCACAAGATGGGGGAAAGGGCCCCACCTGCACCATCCCATGTTCCATTATACTAAGAGGTTTGACTAAAGAGCGATCATATAACTGTAAAATAATTGTGGTGGGTCTCGAAATTTCCAAACCCATTTTCTTGGAAAAAAAGTTGGAATAAGATTTGATACTTAATAACATACTCTGTGGAGATTAAGATCATGAAAAATAGTAATCTGAATAGTGAAACTACCCAGATCTTTTTGCTTCATGGGTAATTTGTTTTGAATGCGAGATATGCACTCCTTGGTGAGAGCTATTATGGCATACTTAGT
>JBDJHY010431440.1:7155-17837 GCA_039654485.1 Withania somnifera | reverse complement strand
ATCCCAGGCTCCTTGAGCTATGAGACACTTCTAATAACTTTTGGAACCCAAGAAAAACAACAAATCACCATGAAAACGGATCTAATATGAACACCTAATATTTGACCTCAACCAAATCAACTCCAAATGCTACAAAAATTGATCCCCACACCCCTTGAAGTATAAGAAATGATTCTGTTCACTTTTGGAGCCCACAAACCAACCAAATAAAACATAACTAGAGTTCAAGAATCTAAAACTAAAACATGAAGAAGTTAGAATTCAAATTTTGGAAAGTCACCAAGTCTTCACCAATCTCTACCAAATTTAAACACAAGCTCTATGATATGTAAGAAAAAGTTCTCAACAACTAGAAACTTTGTATTTTAACACATCAACTCCAAAATTGATTTCAATTTTTAGACCAAGAAAATGAAGATGAAGAACACCAAAATTAGAATTACCTCAATTCTTCTCCGATTCGAACTAGATGATCCTTGTAACTTGCACTTGATGAATTTCAACTTTTCAACCTTCAAATCTTCTTCAATTGATCACAATATTAAATCACATCTGATCTCAAACTTCAACAATGGTAGAAATGGTAGTTCAATTACGAAATGATCCAAATTTGAGGTCCTTGACCCAAATTACTAGGAGAAATAATCCTATTAATCAAAATAAACAAAAAACACAATATCAAATCGGATCAAATTTCAAATTTTTTAAAACTTTTTTTGATTTTTGGATTTTCTTGTAGTTTTTTGAATTACAACCTAGGATTGTAATTTAATGGAACAAATTACTAGTCAAGGATTTGATACTAAACGACAAGATTTGAACTTTGGAGTTCTAAATAAAGACATATGGAAATAAAAATAAAGATAAGAGGATATGTGAATTATTTGAATTCATGAGAAATCAAAGAATTCGAAATAATCAACCAATAAATAAAACTAGCAACACACCCACAATAGCAACAACTCGATAATCGATTAACATAATAAAGTTTGAAAGAAATTAAAAGATACACACACTCCTAATCACTCTCGATAAATAATAGATGGTCACTACACCACAACATCTATTTGCTACGACTATTGTCTTACGTTAGGAATCCTCCCGCTAACACTAAACTACAAGCTAAGAAGCCTTAAGACAAAGGCTTTTCAAGAGTAATCTTCTCAATTTGAAGTGATCTACCTATCAATTTGAAATGATCTACCTATCAATTTGAAAGACAAGCTACTTGTAGAGTCTAGTTTGTATTGTTATACTTGGGCCTAAAAGTAACCCATAATGTCGGATTATCCCCCATACTTTTGTGCCTCATTATTTCAAGCTCCAATTGTCTTCCAAATCTTGCCAAGATATCCTCCACACCTGGGTTTGCCTCCTTTTCCTCTCGATTATGTAATTTATGGCTTCATTTGACAAGTTCCTAGAGTCCATAGCTTGGTCCTCACGACTAGACCTTGAAGTATAGGCCTAGCCTGATTGGTACTCCCTGATATCATATCACATGACCTATCCATAGAAAGGTCTTTGAATCTAGTTTCCAATTCCATAAACCACGTGTCATTTTGAGTTTGGAGTAAATATAGGAATTTTACCAAAAGATTATTCAACATTAAAATATCCCAGATGTATAGCACGACTCAACAGTATGAGTCGTCGTGGCCAAGAGTACAAGTCATACTGTGATTCTTTGTAATAAACTAGTAGATTCACAAAGGGGTAGGAAGTAACCATGACTCATACATTTCAAGGTCACGAATCTCACTCCCTACTTTACTGTTGAATCTTAGACACCCAAAACTTTAACCCTCTTTGTATGATCTACTCATGGTCCATGATTCATATTAGCTTCCCTAAATTAGTGAACTAAGTCACTTCATGAGCGATGAAGTTATTCTGGGCGTTTTTCAATAATGTATAATGAGGGTTATTTTGGGAATTTTCTTGATTTTTTTGGTTTAACTCATGAAGTTTAGGATTATAAACATAACAATATAAATTCCTCAAACCTAAGTCCTCATGAGTTAGCATATTAATAATTGAAGAAAAAGAAGGAAAGAATCTTTGAGGTAATAATTGATGATTGTTTGTGACATTTATTTTAGAACTTTAATTGAGCATTGAAGTGTACTTATTACTTGTCTTACTATATGATGTGTAAGTATGAGCTTGAAGTATGTTTTAATTTACTATTTTAGCTAATTGAGCTTAATTAAGGAAAATATTAATTTTATTTATTAAGTGATGAGCTGTCAAGTGAGAATCTAATGAAGAGTCTAATTTGACTAAATTTTCCTATTTCTTCTTAGTTAAGAGTTTTAGCCAGAAGAGTATGGAAAGGTCTAGTGGTTCATCATAGGGTGTCTATTAGTGGAGAAGATTGAAAACGTTATTAACATAACTATATTTTTATGGGAGGAGTATTAGCACCGAGGGTCGGTAGAAGCCCTTATAGCCTAACCGGCATAGCCTAACATAGGGATTATTATTAGCATAGATTAATAAATGTGCCTGTAATCTAGATGTATCAACTAGAGAGAGTGTCCTTTCCCTTTTTCAAGGTTAGGATCCCCTACATACAGGGTAATATGTGCAATTCATCACTTTATGCCATAAGGAATGTCGGTTATAGATACTCCCAAAGAGAAGTTAAAATTGAATGTTTCTGAAGGAAAAAAAGTGATAGCTTGTTTTATTCGAGTCCTTATGTTTTGTTAAAAACTAATGAGTTGAGATATATTAGTTGAGTTTATTTTAGATATGTGCTTTTTTAACTATTTTCATTATAAACTGCTAAATTTCTTATTTGAGTTAGAATGTAAGTTGAGTTTTTTTGTCATGCATTGCATAGTACTAATCATTATACTGTACAACCTATTTTATACCTTCTTACATAATTTGTACATGTTTTCTGTTCTAACTGTACTCTTTATTCATGTGTTAACCCCCATACAAATATTTCCAAACATCCGAAGGTTCGAGGTTGACATTATTGCATTCTTAGAAGATTATAAGATTGGTAAGTCCTCAGTTGATTCGAGGGAATGCTATGGAGTTATTTTGTTTTTTTATCTAGAGCTTGGAATTTAGCTTTATTATTTATTATTTCATTTATTAGATACTCGCTATTAAACTCTTGTGCTAGCTTTCCACTATTTAGCGAGTAGAGCTTTTAGATTGAGATGTATTAGTTTCGAGACTTGACTTTTTCTATTCTTTTATTTGGACTATTTATTGATTATTTTGATAAGCCCATTACACTGCTGATATAATTGTCATATTCTTTTTCTATGTGATGTGAGTATAGCTATATACATGATACAAGTGGTTCTTTTAAGGAGGTTATGAAACTTACTGGCTAAGGATGCCAATCCCTCCTGGCGGTGAGCTCGAGGCATGACAAGCTTGGTATCACAGTACTCGGTTCATAGTCCTAAGTTATGTTTGAAAGATAGAATTAGGTCAATATTAGTTGTGTGTGTAACTGCAGCACATCTATAATTGGGTGGATACAGAACATTTAGTAAAAGTTTCCCTTATTTGATGTTCTATTTTGTGCTTTGGAGTTTGACTCTAATATTTCCTCTTTATGGATTTTGATTTGTGTAGTTTAGATTATTCCCCAGTGATAATTATTCCATTAGGCTCAGAACTACAACCAGCAGAACCAGTCTCCACTAGATCCAGAGCCACAACAACCACCAATAGACATCACCACCATAAAGTTACACAACACGATTCATATGATGGTCCAGACAGTAATGGAACAGGCTCAGTAGCTAGTTCAGGTTCCCTTGGTTCATCCATTTTCTCTTGATGCTAGAGTTGTTAGGATGAGATAGTTCTTGAGGTTGATTTCTCCGTAGTTCCATGGTTCAAGGACTAAAGATGATCTTGAGAACTTTATTGAGGAGGTTCATCAAATTTGTGATATGATGAGTGTTTTTGATTCTTATAGGGTTTACTTGACAGTTTATCAACTAATGGATGTTTCCAGGTCTTGGTATGATATATAGAAGAAAAACAGGGGGAGTACGAGATGTTTCTCCATCATGGGATGAGTTTGCCAGGTTAGTCTATTTTGCTGATCTAGAGCTTGGACTTTATCTTTATTATTTATTATTTAATTTATTAGAGACTATCTAGTAAAATGTTGTGCTAGTAGTCCACTATTTAGCTAGTAAATGCATTCAGAATGGATGTATTAGTTTTGATACTTTAGTTTATCTATTCTTTTATTTAGACTATTTATTGACTATTTTGAGGAACTCATTACACTTCTAATATTATTGTTATTACTTTCGTTGAGTGATGTAAGTACATCTATCCATGATTCAAGTGGATCTTCCACTGGTGCTAAGGAAACTTCTTGGCTAAGGATGTCGATCCCTCATAAGGGATGAGCTTGGGGCATGACACAATTAGTGCCCTGTATGGGTAAGAGGTAATATAAATCCTATGGAATAACTGGCCACATCCAAAACAACCATCTCTAACAATATAAATACTATCCCGAGTGATTTTTACCACACTTGCTGCAAGTAGGGTTAGTACGTCCTCCTGTAATGCTTCCCTAAGTGACTAACTTAGATACCCTAACTTGTTGATTCTGTTGAGGCCTGAAGTTCTGTGATGTGGCACTAGATAAAGAACGAGATTTTCTCTGAAAACTCAGCTACTGTTTTTAGGGTGGTCTATGTCCTATACCAGATCTAAGATAAATAAACTCAGGTTTTCCTGTCCTAGATTTATACTTCTGAAACTCTCCTTCGTTTTAGCTTTGTCACCCTTCATCTGCTCCAGGTGAACCATCAACCAATCGATGTCCATATCTTCAATAATAAGCTCTCTCTTCCTTCAGAAAATAAGGAGAGAGTATGGAAACTAACAAACTCATCTGGTTTTGCATCTCTGCTACCTTCTATGGAGCATACTGTGAAAGTTGGGTGAATCCCATTCCATACTCTATAACAATCATGGAGCCCTTCTCCAAATTCATAAACTCTCTAGTCTTAGTTCTCTTTTATCCCTAAGGAATAAACAACCCAAGAATTCCTCTTTAAACTATTGTTCCTCCACTTATCAACCCATTATTTGGATATATCTTTAATCTACCAGGATGTAAGGTCAACTCTATAAATATCAACAATTCCCGTCACATTATATAACCTTTGAACCTCTTTAATGAAGTTATTTAGTTCCTCCCCAAACATAGACCCATGAAACTCAAATGGGTTCATTGTCAGGAATTCCTGAATTCTGATAGTATTGGCATTTGGTGCAGCTAGTGAAACTAGAGGGGCTGCTACTTTCTGCTGAAACTGGACTATTATGGTTAATGCCAACAGTTTTATGGCATCTCTAAACTCGACCATAGTGATGTTTTCTAGCTGAGGTTCAAGGGTTGGAAGAGACTGAGCTATGTCCTGACAAGGAAGTTTGGTTGCTCGGTTTACTGGCGCACTTTGTGGAGGCATAATCTAAATAGTGCAAAGCACGAGTTAGAAGAGATTCTCAATGTTAAACTCCCTCATACAAAATAATTCATGAAAGAAGGGAAACTCTTCCTAACATTTGGTAGACTCTCCATTATAAGTGTGATGTGTTTCAACCCATAGAAGAGAATCTACTAACGCTGACTTTTAGACATTCTTAGGACTCCTGAATCTAGTGCTCTGATATGAAGTTTGGCATGCCTTGAGTTCACACCCTGGATGATACATGGAACCCAGAACCAGAGAGTAACCCAAAGTGTGCCCTGGATATGGAATTCACCATACAATCAGAATAGTAAGGGAAATCGTAGTATACATATGAAATAAAAATCCTAATAAGGGGGCTATAGTCAAAGTTTAGCATTTACAATGAAACAATTATAGATACATAACTACTGACTCAGTCTAAAACCATACTAATATATGAATAAGTAAGATGCAAAGAAAAATCCCTAGCTAGCTCGAAACAAAGGAAGTACTCAAAAATAAATACAACTCTTAATAATATTGGTCAACAAATCATAAGGAATCACCACTAGTATCCTGGAATACAAGTAATTCAATCATCCATGAGTGCATAGATGGCTAGATAGATCTGCATTATGAGACAATGAATGTAAAGTATGTGGTCAGTAGATGGAATGTAATGGTAAATAGGAATGCGATGAAATCATGAATGAAATGATTCTAAGATAAAAATATATTGATGCAAAACTATGCTAGATTGATAAAGAACATCATTTTCTTTTCATCATATGCTAAAAAGATATAAAACTCATTGAAAATAATGCACTTGTGAAAACATCTTGTCAACTTATAATTATAAGTATTGTAAAACTGATTAACATATAAATGTAAATACGAGCTTCTATAAATGATAATAAAACTATGTGAGCAGATACGGAGTCTAGTGTGTAAATTCTCAACTGATGGGTGTACTACATCCTGCTAAAGGTATAGGACCTGATAGATTCCTAGTGGATCCACTAATTTTGAATATGCCTAATTTATCATAGGAAAATCATCCTACAGTGGCACTTATTATATAGGATTGGGGTAGGCTGAATCTGAATACTCTCGATGTTGATACTACTCCCAAAATGGAAATAGTGACTACTTCTAGCCATGTCTAGTGGTATGCATATGTATTAGTACCCAACAGTCCAGGAAAAAAATAGAATCTGAATGTCTGATTTAGTTGTTTGTCTATTGACACTAGTTTTCTTGAAAATCATGTAAATATTGTCAGAAGTTGAATTCCAGGTATTTTGAACATTTTAGGAGATGTGTTTCTAAACTGTGATTAAGTCTTTGCAAAACCATAAAAAATAAGGGTTTGTGACCACTACTGAAAATATGCTTAAAACTTTGTAAGGCCTTCATTTTATAATAATCTGACTGTGGACCATGATTTTATTACAAAACTTTAACATGACTATGAAAGCTTTATTAAATAACATATTATCATGGCATTTGACCCAATACACAAATACATGTAAAATCATTAAATACTATGTATAAATCACAAATAACAACTACAATTACCAAAAGACATATTGACAAGGCTAAACTCATTATGAATAATTAAATTGGGATGGACCCTAAACTCAAAACCTTTAACTGAAAACATGGGATATTGGACACAAGCGTGGAAGGCAATCCTTCTTAAAGTCCTACATGCCTTACCTGAAGGCTTAGGATGAATTTGTTGAAGGAGATGCTTCTATTGAACCTTTGGAATGAACCGCAGCCTATTAAGGAGAGTTTGAGAGAGTTCACATTTATTATCTCAGTTTTTGAAAAAGTAAAGGGGTAATATGATGGTTGGGTATTTATACCCTTCTAAAAGGGTCTAAAACATTGTAGTTTAGGTAGGAAAGGGTAGGGAAATTCAAATTTAACCCTAAAAAATAGATTAAAATTGACTTTTGAGAGGTTGACAGATTAGTGGATGGACTATTAACTAGTTTATGGAATTTAATGGGACATTAAATAGTGCACTGGTTCAAGTTGATGGATAGTTTGATTGTCCATTGACTATTACAACAATCCTTTGACAATTTAGATAGTTTGTTGACTAGCCATTGACTTTGAGGATCAAATTATCAGTTCTATTTAACCAAATCAATGGATTACTTGATGGACCGTCAATAAAGATGGCAAGCCATCTAATAAAGTATTAACTTGGTTGAAAGATTTATTAAAATTACTGGGAACGTTTGATGGATAGGCCCACAATTCGTCAATTGATCCAATGATCTGTGGACCGCAAAGTCAACTTTAAATTATGGAAATTTTAGCTAACTTTTCTAGGAAAAGTCTGAATATGATCTGGGGAATATTCTAGGGTGTTACAAAGATTTATTTAAGAGTATCTATCCTGGTATCCACATCAGCCAACCAAGAAACAAAATAAGCTAAAGGCACAAATATGTTATGATCAGTTAGAGGCAGGCTTTTGGATTTGGCTGAAGAAAGGCTGACTTAGGCACCCATGAATCCTCTAGAAGGAAATAGCCCATACTTAAAAACTCCCTCAGGTTGTAGCATTTCTTGACATATACAGGTATAATATCACTTAGACAGATGTTCTTAACTTTGAGAATACAGGTAATCAACATCCCATAGAAAGATTTCAAGGATCAAGAGCAGTATCAATCATATAATTCAAAATGATAAAGGAAATATGTATTTTCTTCTTGAAAAAGAGACAGTATGTAAGCAGAATATCACGCTAAGATAAGGTAGATAAAGAGCCAACATGGGTAAAAAGAGTTGTGGCAATAATGTGAACAAGAACATAGCCAAGAGCAGAGCACAAATTGTAAAAGGACTCAGAGGCAATGAACTCCTTTGACTATACAAATGAGATATTAAAAGCATATGGCCAAGAACTTTTAGATAAAGGTGGAATAACAAAAACTTTAATCATAAAGATGGAATAAAAAACTGCACAGTCAAGAAAAATACTCTTGCCCATAACAAAGGTTTCCAGTTCCTCAACCCTAAAGGACATAAGATTGGTATAAAAAATTCTCACAGGAGGTTCATAGACATTAGAGGGTGTAGAGGATAACATATTTACCCATCATTGAGCTTTAAGGAAGGTCTTAATAGGACAATGTAGATTTTACATGAGATGTAGATTGTCACGACCTAAAATTCGATCGTGCTGGTACTTATCCTCCTGCCGCAATAGGTTACTCAAAATTAATGATGAATAAGCAAATACAATAATATGTTCAAAAGTAAAACAATTTAATAGAAACCTATATTATTTAATGTGTAGTTTTATATAATTATAGCCCAAAAGCTTGTACCTACTATACATAACCTCTAATTTAAAATTATTACAAATAATAATCTTATAAAGTCTTAATAAATTAGACATTTGAATTATAAACTATAAGTGAGAAGCCTAGCATCTACGGTAAAAAGTCAACTACCTTAGAAAAGTCTCAAGAGAATATCCTAGAAAAGGGTGCAGAAGAATTCAAGTTGCATCTGGCACAGCACCTACAAAAACACAGGAAAAAAAACAAGGGTGGGTACATAAACAATAGTAATCAGAAGCTTCATCAATAGGTTTTGATATAAAGAGATGACGAGAACCTTAACAATCAACCATCCTCTAATAACTACAGCCTGTAACAAATATATTCAGAAACCTAGCAACAATCTATACAATATATATTAATATGTATAAATAACTACACTGGCACTCCAAATCAAGCAACAACAACAATGTATCATGAAATCCCAAGTTCAAAAAACAACCACAATCTTCAACAACGATCTCAAGTACAAATATAAATAAAAATAGATGGTATTTCCAAAGTCATTAAAACTGGACAATATCAGTTTCCAATTCAGTCACCGGTCATTGCCTTAGTAGATGTCTTTCAGCCATAACGACACTAGGTTTTAGCCTCATAATGTGTCTATCCAACAAAAAAAGCTCATGATTAGAGCCCCGACATATGTCTTTCCAATAATATAGGCACCCGATCATAGACTCAGCATATGTCTTTCATCATTTCCAAGACACAACAATAATTCTATACTGCCACAACCCAAAAATTGAGTTATGATGGCATCTATATTTTACCTGTAGACAAGCCTAACCCCGTCCCAAAACAAGTGGCATGGGTGGCACCAAGTACCTTATAGAAAAAGGGAAAGGAGATAAAGAAAAGAAATATAAGTAGAATATAAAAATACACTATTGAACATGACAACCCAGAACCTGGTATCATGGTTGTAGAGCATCTAACTACAAAAAGCTACAAAATACAACTTACTCAGGGCAAAACTACAAAATAGCTATCCAGACCCCAAATGGAACATCTATAGAGAAAGAAGGAAGACTGGCTAGCGTGAATGACATCTACTCACCATCTCTCTTGAACAACAGCAAGCTAGTCTACATGATCGTGTCTACCTTGATAACTCGTATTAGAACCTGCATTGGGAAAAGATTCAAAAGTGTAACATAATTACCAAAAACAATAAGTACCCAATAGGCATCATAGGTTAAGGGGGCAGAAGTAAGCATAAGCAAGGTAAAGAGCAACTAAAAGTAACTAGGGCACTAACACATAATGTACCACAGGAAGGGAAACTACAAATGAGTGCAGTTAAGGGTCAATTATCAGTATGTGCAATAACAACTAACAAATATGATAGAAAGTTGCCACCAAGGTATAACACATAGACTCAGGTCACAAGAAGATCATGACCAAACATGAAACGTACCTAGAGCTTTGACGCGATCAACACATGGAAAGACCAATAAGTAAGTGCACGATAGTACTAATCAGAGATAGAAGAGAAAACCCAAAGTCTACTTGAAAAAGAACACAGTTGGCACCCCAGTCACAATTAGGTACACATCGGCAACTAATAACTCGAAAGGTACTCCTCACTTAAGCCCTGAAGAGTAAAAACCAAATATCAAAGGATGCAATGCATAGGGGTGCTGAAAATTAAATAGTACATGTACACACACTCCCCAGTACAAGACACGGTCAGGAGCAGACCCACGTATGTTGCCCTGTATACTTGCCTAAACTACTCAAGTATACCCCTCCCCCAAATATGTAACATACCCTAGGAATGGAATCCCAGGATGGACAATCCATGGATAGATCAAATCATATGTACAAAATCCTTGTAAAAAAAACAAATCGG
>JBDJHY010431223.1:0-17839 GCA_039654485.1 Withania somnifera | reverse complement strand
CTAAGGTTATGGGATATATCCTCCGGGATAGAATGATGTACTTCAATAAAATGGTGGTACCCCAAATTCATTTGAACTTCAAACTCATTCAACTGAAGCAAATCACACAAGTTTTTGAAGTAAACAATATAGAAGAATGAGAATTTTCGTACTCCATATCTGAGGAAGAATAAAATATTTATATCCAACAAGCATTGCTTTAGAAAAGAAGCAATAACTATGAAAAACTATAATTTTTAGGTAAACAATTGACTGGTTCGCAAGATACGCAACATATATGACCTGCATATGGCCATATGCTGCTGTGTATCCGCTGGATTTAGAAACGAGTATTGGCAGAGTTATCGGAAGGGTTATGCAGAGCACATGCGGCCAAAATAAGGTCTTAGATGGAGCATGTGTGGCCCGCATAAGGCCTTATGCGGCCGCATGTGCCTCCGCACATACGCAACCAGTGAAATGAAGGATTGCACCCTTTTATTTTGCAATGCATGTGTGGCCAACATATTTCCTTATGCGGCTGCACATGAGGAAAAAATTGGGTAAGATTTTAAGATGAAATAATTATTAATAATTTATTTTAAATGAATTTGGTTCAAAAAATACTCTCTCAATCAATTATTTACCAAATTCAAATCCAAAATCAAAGCTGAGTCAAGCAAGCAACAACGATGATGCGATGTATCTCATATTCTCAAATCATCAATAGCATGAAGAAGTGCAACTCAAACTAAACTCAAGAAAGTTTCTTTCTCCCACCAATGTGGAAGAAATGCTTCTACTAGAAATAGAATGAGCTTCACTTGAAAAGTTCATTTTCCCTTCATGTTACTTCCCATTCACTCTTCCTCTATAGAATTCATTTCATCTATAATATAGAAGAATGAGAATTTTCGTACTTCATATCTGAGGAAGAATCAAATATTTATAGCCAACAAGTATTGCTTTAGAAGAGAAGCAATAGTTATGAAAAGCTATAATTTTCAGGTAAAAAATTGCACTGGTTCGTAAGATACACAACAAATATAGCCTGCATATGATCATATGCTACTGCATATCCACTACATTTACAAACGAGTATTGACAGAGTTTTCGGAAGGGTTATGCAGAGCACGTATGGCCCGCAAAGGCCTTATGTGGCTTCATATGCCTCCACACATACGTAATTAGTAAACTAAAGGATTGCACCCCTTTATTTTGCAATGCATGTGTGGCCAACATATTCCTTTATGCGGCTGTACATGAGGAAAAAAAATTGGGTCAGATTTTAAGATGAAATAATTTATCTTAAATGAATTTGGTTAAAAAAATATACTCTCTCAATTGATTATTTATCAAATTTAAATTCAAAATCAAAGCCGAGTCGAGCGAGCAACAACGATGATACAATATATGTCTTATTCTCAAATCATCAATAGCATGAAGAAGTGCAACTCAAACTAAACTTAAGAAAGTTTCTTTCTCCCACTAATGTGGAAGAGATGCTTCTACTAGAAATAGAATGAGCTTTCACTTGAAAAGTTCATTTTCCATGCATGTTACTTTCCATCACCCTTCCTCTATAAAATTCATTTCATCTGTAAAACCCAAACATTCCCCACATGAATAAGGAATGACTATAAGATAAAGAAATATATGAAAAAATGTGTGGTTTATAAGGAAAGACTAGTTGCATCTATATAGTAGGTTTTTTATAAACTTTTTATAATGAACTTACATCAAATACCCTCGATCAATCGATAGATATGATATATTAAGTACATCGAACTTTGTTGTATACCTAGACAATGAAAGTCCCACAACTAGCCTTTAACCATCTATGATTCTCACAGTTTTATTTGTTTCATCCATGAAAACTGCCTGATTTCACGAGGGAATTGAGAATTGGCCTTTACTTTTATTTTTCGTGAAGCGACTTACACTTCATACTCATGATGCCTAAATGTTTAGTCCTATAAATAAACTATTTTGTCATATCTTACAAACTTAGAAATCATTAAAAAGCTTCAAACCTTAAAGCTTTATCCTTATTTCCAAATATTGTCTTTATCATGAAAATAGATTGGGTTATTTGACAATACTAAACCATCATACATAACTTTATTTGATCTTTTTGAGCCTAGATCTTTGGATCTCAAGTCTTCTAGATAGATTTACTGCCATGATGACTTTTCCTTGGCCTTAAACTCATTTCCCTTGATGAACTTTCAATTTCTCTCCAGTTAGACCTTTTGTAATGTCATGTCCCGGTCAACAACCAAAAGAGACATGGCATACGAAACACTTAGTGGGCTAGATGTACCCTTATATCTAATAAGCTCTATACATAACTCAAAACTAGCGGAAGATAAACACTAGATAAGAAATAATACATATCCAACTGAATAAGATATAGATCAATGAAATACTGGAAGTATACGAACCTGGGTGTTTGACTACAAAATATCTTAAGACCACACTAAGTACTAACTAAATGAGTTATTAGGCCAAACCCCTAGCTAACTCAAACACAATGTTGTAAGTCAAATATTACCAACTAAGAGAAGAGTTGAAATAACCTAGAATTTCGAATAATGAGAACTCATCACTAGTAAGATGGGATGCAAAAATTCGATCTGTGTGGATGGTTAGCTGGATCTGCATAATGATATAATATATCATAGGAAGTATGCATCAGTATGTGGATTATATTATACTAGTGCCTAAGAATGAAAATGCAACAAGAGTACTTGAACTGATGTTGAGCTTAACAAGGACTTTGGTGAACATAAGATTAAACTGAAATAAGCTAACAAAAAATATACTGGAGCAAGTATGTGCAAATTTGGTAAATATAATAAAATCAACAACTGTTGATAAAGAGAAACTCAATGTAAATACACAATTTTTAAATAAAGTAAAGTTAAGTTGGTAAATATTTTAGTTTGAAATTTCTATGAATCTGACTGGAAGATGAACATAAGTGTGAGTTTATATAACCGACATTTCTCCGAGAGAGCAGCCATAATGTCCAACATGTAGCCTTATGCTGAGAGGGCATCCTATACCTTGTCAGGATATAGAGACGGATAAAGTCTCCTAGTGCATACACTAAGTCATAAAGCATGTACAATTTTTATAGGCTAATCATCCTACGATGATACATAATTTATGGAATTAGGTATGTCATCCTCTAATGGTAGGTGAAAGATTCCATCCTCTCGATGCTAATACTACTTTCAAAAACTAATAACTCTGGATGTTTTTGGAAAGATCAGTAGGACATATCTTAGTAGACAAGTGACCATGCAAAATTGAGAGTAACTGTCTGAATAAATCATTTGTATAACTGATACTGTTTTTTTTTAAATCATGCAAACACTATCTGAGCTTGAATTCTAGAAATTCTGAAAATATTTATAAGTTTATTTCTAAATTGACCTTAAGTATTTGAAAGCCATAAAATCAAGAATTTCTAACACTAACAGGTTTATCTATGATCCTAGTATAAATCATGAGACACTTTAACCATTTAATACCACTTTAGGAATGTATGCATGAGAATATGTAACATGCTTGTAGTATATTCTACTAAATTATGTAAAATATGATTTGAAATCATTGGGAGACATAAATCATGGAAAACATGGTATATATAACATGTAACATGTTGTACACCTTGAATAAACATGTTTGAAATAATTGGGGATTAACCCTGACTTCATAGTTCATGTATCAACTGAAAGTCTGAGAGTTTTGAACACAAGAATGGAAGAAAACCCTTTTTGAAGTCCTACATACCTGATTATGAAGCCTTTGCACTAAGATTATTAGGGTTCCTAAGCCTTATGGTAAAATCTATGTTCATCCTGTAGAGAGTTGTTTAATGAAAAATATTTTTAAAGTTTGAGACTGAGAGAATAATTAGGTCTTAGATATTTATATCACCCTCTAGAAATACCAAAGTAGTGTAGTATTTGGTATTATATGACTGAACTAACCTTAGAAAATTTTTATTAAAATCTATTATAGGCACACTATTACTCACCTCATGAGTCATGGTGTAAGGATCACAACTCGTGGGATGAGTCCTTCTCTTGAGGTATGATTTTTGAACTTCTATTGGATACATCAGGAATGCACAGAACATGACATGACATCCACTTCATGACCGTGAAGTGGATCATGGGTTGGAGGGATAAATTTTAGGATTCTAACTTAGGCACCATGAGTAAACATTACAGTTCATGATCTTGCTATCACGACTCATACCCCATTTCATGGGACTAAAAGGAAATTGGGACTTTATGACTTGATAGTATGATTCTTGAAGCCCACTTCATGAGTTGTGGTCAGCATTCATGGGGACCTGAATATACTTTGATTTTTCTAAGTCAATTCTTAGGTTTCTAGGCTGAACTAAGTATGGAGTGTTACAATATCTCTCCTTTAGGATCATTCATCCTCGAATAAAGGATAAATCTGAGTTTGGAGTAAATCTGACTACTGAAATTGACTGACTGAGTACTGGATTGAACATGAACATAATACAATTGATCTGACCAAATTAAACATGATTGAGTTCACCTAGCACGTATGCATATGCTGAGAATCATAAAAGTTGATATTGGATGAAACTAGAGGAATATGACTGAAAACAAAGGGTAATTAAAATGACCTTCGGGCCTTGTTTGCGATGAATAAGATTTCTAGGCCAGTTCATCTAAGAAATCGAGATTGCGTTCAGCTTACCAGGATCGCGGTGAAGACCCGTTATACTAAATGTTCTTCATTTTCATGAAAAACCACGACCCAAAACCCTTATTTTGACAAAGTAAAGTAATGTTTAAAAGGTTAATTAATTAGATAATTTTCCTAAACCTATTTTGTTGATTCTAAGCTACTTTAACATGATTTTACATTGAAATTTCATGATTTTGAACTCCAAATCATTGGAAAAAGTGTGGAATTCAAAAATGAAAAAACATGAGATTTTTGCTATGGAATGGAATGGGTTTTAGATGAAATTTAATAATTAAATCTCATAGCGATGGGTAACATTATTTTATAATCAAGTTTCGATCTTGACCTCATGGGCTAGGGGTTGGTTTTCGCATAGACCTTGTATATTTGATATTAGGTGTTGATTGGTGAATATTTTCTTATATTACTTGTATAGGTAACTAGATTGTGTGAGGTTGGAGATTGTTTAGAACGTAAAAGCATACGAGTAGCTTAGCTCTTCGAAATATAAGACAAGTTGAGGTTTATATGGTTTTCTATAAAGTGTTAATAATTGCTTGCTAATTTTCTTGTGATTTAGGGTGACATGGGTGATTCGGGATTACTATTATCTATCATGATGGGTCTAAAAATGAACAAGTTAAAATTATGTGAATATTTTATGAAATTTTTGAAACATGTATACACTTGATTTGTGTCATGAATTGTTTGACTTGAATCATATAGTTGGAAATGACGACTACATTAAAAATTTTGGCTTAATTATATATTTGTTGGATGAAAATGCCTACGATAAATAATTGGTAATCTTATAATAAAAAATCACATTGTCCGGGAGGCTAAGTTGTAATTAAAATGCTATTATTGTTAGAGATTGCCCATGAGGGGCCTAAGTTATTGAATTTAAATCTCATATTTCGATATTTCCCATGTTTGATATGTGATAATTGTCCAATAAGTATTATTTGATCATGAGACTTGGATTATGTCTTGTCGAGATTACTAAGACTTATTGATATTGACTATTTACTAACCATTGTGCCTGGATTAAGATTAAGTAAAGATACAACCGAGGCTCTGATCTGGTGTCTATATATATATATATATATATATAGTTGCAAGGCATAGTTGAAACTCAGACTGGCTGTCTCTATTATTGAAAAGACACAATCAAGGCTCTGACCTGGTGTCTATATGGTTGAAAGGTATAACCAAGAGTCTAACCGAATACCTGAATTGAAGCATTTGTATTGGAAATCATTGGTAAAATAGAAAATACCATTTTTTCTGATTGATATTTGGGCTCGAGGCCATTGTTGATGATTCTGGTTGTTGTTGAACTTGGACTTTATGATACTTTATTTCTATTATATGATTTGTACAATTAGTGTAGTTGATCATATCTATTATAACTATATAAACTGTTGCTGGGCTGGTGGGTATATATCAGTTGCAGGTTGTAGTATTTGGAGGATCGGCTGGGAGTTAGTAGTTTTTATTTTCTCATTATA
Source organism: Withania somnifera (assembly GCA_039654485.1). Classification (NCBI taxonomy): domain Eukaryota; kingdom Viridiplantae; phylum Streptophyta; class Magnoliopsida; order Solanales; family Solanaceae; genus Withania; species Withania somnifera. The sequence continues at coordinate 11,606 of JBDJHY010431223.1, read as the reverse complement.
GTTAACCAGCCGATGATACTGCTGAGTGTCATTGTTCTTATACTCACTCCTTGCTTTTCTACACTATCGTGCAGGTACTGAGCCCCGAACTTAGCAACTTCTCTCTTCCCTTACCAGTCAAGGTAGAGTTCAAGGATTTTGGAGGTAGCTAACCATCCTTTCACTAGTTGTGAAGGATTTCTCTTCTATTTTATTTTTCTATTATCTTTAATTTTTAAATACTTTTTATAGACATTCAGATTTATTGTACTTTAATTCTATTGAGGCTTGTGAATAGAGACACTTGGTCCATAGGGTCTACCTTTTATATATATATTTATAGTATGACTTCCGCATTTTAGATGTTTATGTAGTTAATTTCAGTTTTTACTTCAGTTCTTGTTATTCGATTGACTTATTAGTATTGGGAAGGTAGGTGTCGTTACGTCTAGATTTTTAGGGTGTGACAATTTGGTATGACACCCCTAGGTTTGTAGTCCCACTGTACACAATCCAAATTTGGTAGAGTCTTGTGGATCGGTGCGGAGACATCATTGTTTATCCTCGAGAGGCTACAGAACTCTAGGAAATATTTTTTCATTCTTTCATTTCTATCCAGCATGGTTGATCCGCGTATGCTGAGTCCTTGTGTGTTTTGTTTCACAAATTGCTAGGACCAAAGCTTCAACCGATAGGGTTGAGTAGCCCCAGGACATACCTGAGCCAGGTGACATGGGCAGGGCTGAGTTAGGGGCTAAGGTAGAGACAGAGGTAAAGCTAGAGGGCAATCCCCAACTAGGGCTCGAGCCAGGATAGTTTCACCTAGGCCAGAGATGGATAGGGATAAGGAAAAAGTCTTTCCAAAGTATATTGCAGCCTCTTTATCATAGGATACCTTGCTGAGAGTTCTTGAGGTACTTGAGAGTATGGAATATAGTGGTACATCCCAGGGTTCATAGACTAGCGAGGGGGTAGTGACCCATACCAACATTGACTGTAGCTCATGATACAGTGGGACAACCGACGTGATCCAGTGAAGGTTTTTCATCCACCCATGATCTAGGTTCCAGAAGGATAGCCGCCCATAGTTCAGGGTCATGTGGGGCAGCCACCTATTGTATATCGGTTCATGAGCTTCAAATTCTAGGGGTCGAAGTTACAAGTATAGTTATTACTGATATGTCGGATGAGTAGCAACAGCTATACGAGAAGTTTAGAAAGATTGACCCATTAGTTTTAGGGTGGGTAAAGGCAGGACCCATTTGAGTTTCTTACTACTTGCCAGAAGCTACTACAGAGTGTTGGATTGGTATAGTCATATTGGGTGGATTACACGGTCTTGCAACTTTGAGGACCAACTCGATAGTAGTGGCAATCTTATGCTTACTCTTGACTATATGGGTTACCCCTATGACCTGGGAGATCTTTTCTCAAGAATTCATGGATAAGCATGTGTCCCATAGTGTGAGGGATGTGTTGCATAGGTTGTTTGATAAGTTGAGATAGGTGCATATGACGGTTAAGTAATATGTATCTCTCTTTTATGAGCTATCCAAACATGCTTTTACCATCTTACCAGACGAGCGGGAGAAGATATCTATATTTAGGAGAGGGTTGAGAACTTCTCTCCATACTTTGGTATTTACAGCTTTACAACTTATAAGGGCTACTTTGCACAGTGTGATTGAGGCAGAAAGAGGGTTTAAGTAGCTGTGTAGAGGTTAGAATAGTGATAACAGGGTCAAGAGGCCCCGTCTTTATGGTCAGTTTTCTGGTGCCTCATCTGGAGGTAGGGGTTCCTTTTAGTACTGTAGTCACTTTCTCTACCGAGTACCATTTCAGGAAGCTATGCATACTTTTAGTGTTATCCAGACAGTTCAGAGTGCCTTCAGTGTAACTCAAAGTTCGTATGGGTTTTATCAGAGGTTTTTTGGATGGGATGGACATTCTGGGTCTCTAAGCTCTTTATATCAGTCTAGGACCTCAGGTGCTTGCTTTACGTAAGGTGGTCTAGTTCATAGGTATAGGTTCTGTCCCCAGCACATGTAGATTAAGTCTTAGAAATATTCTCAGGCCTTGTATATTTTGGTTAGAGAACCGGTACCTTCTGTAAGAGGTAGAGGAAGTGGACAGATAGAGAGAGGTGTACAGGGTAGCAGGGGTGCACCGCAGGCTGGGAGAGTTTAGGGTTGAGCTATAATTCAACCTAGAAGTGGGTGCATATGGTGCTATATATTTTTTTAGAGACTAGAGGACGAGTCCTCAAACACTATGAGTACAAGTATCATCCTAATTTTCCATAGGCTTTCTTTTGTACTATTTGATCTGGGATATACCTAATTTTATGTGTCTACATACTTTGCTGCTGGTTTTGAATTGTTATCTGATACATTAGATAACCTATTCGTGTGTCTTCTACTATGGGTATGTCCTTAGTGGTGGATCGGGTATGCCGATCCCATCTTGTAGTCTTGTTCGGGCATGATGCATGGGTAGACATGATCTTTCTTGATATGGTAGATTTTGATGTTATTATGGGTATGGATTGGCTTACCCCGTATTATATTGTCTTAGATTTCCATACCTAGACCATTACTTTATACATGAATGGTATCCCGAGGGTAAAGTGGAAGGGTACATGTGGGTCATGGTCATATCCTCGAAGAGTCATATGTTTTCTTTCAGGATCAAAAGTTGGTTGAGACGGGATTATTATCTAAGTGGCTTCTGTATGGGATGTTAGTGTTGATTCCCCTTCCTTAGAGTCAGTCCCTTTGGTTAGGAAGTTTGTTAATGTGTTTCCAACTGACCTTCATGGAGTTTTCCCTAATAAAGATATCAACTTTGGTATTGATCTACTGCCGGACACTAAGCCCATTTGTATCCCTCTTTACCGTATGGCTCCCATTGAGTTGAAAGATTTTAAGGATCTGTTGAAAGATTTTCTTAGCAAGGGTTTCACTCATTCTAGTGTGTCACCATGGGGTGTACCAGTCCTATTTGTGAAGAAGAGGATATTTCTATGCGCATGTGTATTGATTACAGATAATTGAACAAAGTGACAGTAAAGAACAAATATCACTTTTCTCGTAATGATGATTTATTTGACTAGCTCCAGGGAGACTCCATCTTTTCTAAGATTGACTTGATATCTGGATACCATTTGTTAAGGATTAGACCTTCGAATATTTTAAAGATGGCTTTTCTGACGAGATATTGGCATTATGATTTTTTAGTAATGTCTTTTTGGCTTACTAATGGCCCAATCGTGTTCATGGAGTTGATCAATGACATATTTTGGAAATGTTTAGATTTTATCATGATTATGTTCAATGATAAAATCTTAGTTTATTCCACGATTGAGGCCAATCGTCTGCAGAACTTGAGGATTATATTTCAGAGATTGTGGATGAGAAGTTTTATGCTAAATTCTCAAAGTGTGAGTTTTGGTTGAGTTTGGTGGTATTCTTGGGCCACGTGGTGTCCAAGGAGGGTACCATGGTCGATCCGACCAAGATTGTGGTGGTACATAATTGGCTGAGACCTACCTCAATAATTGAGGTTTGGAGCTTTGTTGTCTTGGCTGGGTATATAAGAGATTCATACAGGGCTTTTCTTCTACTGCTGCTCCATTGACTAGATTGACTCAGAAAAATTTTCCTTTTTAGTGGTTTGATGAATGTGAGGAGAGCTTCAAAAGCTCAAATATTTGTTGACTTCTACTCCTATTCTTACTTTAGTTGTGGAGGTAAAAGGCTTTAATGTATATTGTGTACTTGTAGGGTTGGTTTGGGTAGAGTATATATGTAGGAGGGTAACATAGTGACCTATGCTTCGAGGCAGTTGAAGGTGCATGAGAAGAACTAAGCTACCCATGATTTAGAGTTAGCTAGACTGGTGTTTTATGTTGAAGTCATGGAGATATTGACTGTATGGAGTGTATTACGAGGTGTTCACTAATCATAAGAGTCTTTAGTATATTTTTAGCTAGAAGGAACTTAATTTGAGGCAAACGTAATTGATTAGAGCTTTTGAAGGACTACGACATCACTATCTTTTATCATCCAGCTAGGAATACATGGTGGAAGATGCCCTTAGTAGGAAGTTCTTAAGTATGTATAGTTTGGCTTCTGTTTAGGTTAGGTAGCGAACTTTGGCTAGAGATGTTCAGATTCTAGACAACAACTTTATTATATTGTAGATTTCTGAGGATGGTGGTGTTGTTTCTTGTGTAGAAGCCCTATATTCATTGATAGAGTAGATACGTGCCACTCAATTTAATAATGCTAAGTTGAGGATCATTCGTGATAGGTGAGGCCAAGACGACCATGTTGGATCTTGAGGGTATTTTGAAGATTAGGGATTAGATATCTGTCCCTAAGTCTGGTGACTTCGTCAAGTTGATCTTAGAGTAGGCTTATAGTTCTAGATATTACATTTACCTAGTGGTGACAAAGATGTATCATGATTTGACCCAACATTAATAGTGGTGTGGTAAGAGGAAAGACATTGAGGAATTTGTTTCTAGATGCTTGAACTGTTAGTAGGTGAAGTTTGATCACTAAAGGCCAGGAGGTGTTTCACAGAGAATGTTTAACCCCCAAATTAAATGGGAATATATATCTATGGATTTCATTGTTAGGTTTCCCACTACTTCGGGTGGTTATGATTCCATTTGGGTGGTTGTTGATCATTTGACTAGGTCTACGTATTTTCTTCCAATAAAGGTGAAGTACAGTGTTCAGGAGTTGGCTAAGATCTATATTAGACAAATAGTCCATTACACTGAGTCTCTATATCTATGGTATCCGACCGAGGTTCTCAGTTCACTTCACACTTTTGGAATATTGTGCACCATGAGATGACCACTCAACTTGATATGAGTACAACCTTTCATCCCCAGTCTGATGGCCATTCCAAGCGCACCATTCAGGTATTAAAGGATATGTTGAGAGCTTTTATTATTAATGTTGGTGGTCGTTGGGACCGATTCCTACCACCTACAGAGTTTGCCTATAACAACAATTATCATTCGAGTATTCAAATGGTGATTTTTGAGGCATTAAATGGTAGGAGGTATAGATCCCCAATTGGTGGTTTGAGACTTTATAGGAGAGACTGTGGAAGATAGATTTTGTGCAAGATTCCATGGATAGAGTTAGAATGATTCAGACCCCATTACTTTCTTCCCAGAGTAGGCAGAAAAGCTATGTTGATAAGAGAGTTAGAACATTGTAGTTTATGGATAGACGTTGACAATAAGTTCTTTCAAAATTGACTATTTGTCCTTCTATTTGAGGTGTTCCAGAAGGTTGGATATGTGTGTGGAAGGGGTTTCCCTCAAACAATTTAAAGTGATGGAGCGAGAAGAACCTCAGGTCAATAACTTATACTACTCCAAACCAAAGGCCCATCAGCGAGAAACTCCTTATCAATAGTTAGTGAATGCCTAGAAAACAAGTAGTCGCTCCCTAATCCATACATCTACTATTATGTAAAGGTGCCTTAGCCCAGTCTCGAACTGAAAAAGGATTTCATTACAAACTCGCAAAATGGATATGTCTATCATAAATAGATTACCTCTCATCTCTATAATAGGTGCCGAAGAAGAATGAGAAGAAGCCCGAAAAAAGCCACCCCCTAAAGTAATAAAGTAAAGAAGACCAGTCAAAAATACCAATTCCAACCACCAAGAAGCCTTACTGTTCTTTTTTTAATAAGAAACACCATGAACTTGACTGAGAGGGAGGAATCCCGTTACTAAAAGACCAGAAACCGAGATGATCCAAGCATATCACTTGACTTGGTTTTGTTCTCTTATGTTATTTATGATATTGATAAGCCAAGCCTACGATCTTTCCTATAAAAAGAGGTTAAAGATTGAGTTGTTTGTTCATAGTTTCACTTTGTGATAATGTGTGGTTGAAGGTGTCACCATGAAGGGTGTTATGAAATTTGTAAAGAAAGGAAAGTCGAGTCTGCACTTCATTATCCCTTTTGATATCCTAGAGTGGAGGGGAGAGCTAGATTATAAGCTAGCCTTGCCATTTGGTTTGCCCATAATGGATTCGGTGTTTCATGTTTCTATACTTTGGAGGTATATTCCTAATGAGTCTCATGTGCTTCGGTGGGTTACTTTGAGTTTGGACCCAAATTTTTCCTTTGAGGAGGATCCTATTTCCATACTTGATAGATAGGTTCGAAAACTTTAAACCAAAAAGATACCTTCAGTGAAGGTGTATTCGAGGCACAAACCGATCAAGGAGGCTACTTTAGATATTGAGTCAGAGATTCGTAGCCAATACCCTCAGCTGTTGACCATTTAGGTACTTGTTCTTTCTTATGTTCGAGAATGAACATGGTTTTTTGTGATGGATGTTGTAATGACCCTAAAGGTCATTTTTCTATTTTTGGAGTATTTTTACCTTTCCCTAGTCCCTTTATGTTAAACAAAGATTAATTTATTAGTTGGTTTGGAAAGGGGATAAGGGTTGATATAATTTTTTTAAAAATTTTTCTTTTTGAAAGCTTTAAGTGCTAAATAAGGAACTCTAGGGGTCATCTAGAGTTCAAGACCTTATATCATAAATACTTTAGTTCTATCAGCTCAAGAATGTCGAGTTTGGTCTTATTACAACTTTTGTTTCCTATTTTAGACCTTTCGTGGTGAGTTTGAGCGTTTATACAGAAGAAAGTTGGGTTTAATAGGGAAATTGTTTACTTGGGTCAACATTTGAGCTTAGAGTCCCTGGATCAGAAATCTGATGATTCTGTTGGATTTGAAAGGTGGAATTTGATCTTGAATGAGGTGTTTTATCTTTTTCATCAGCTCGCAGGGTATTTTGGTAATTTTAGTTAAAAATAGGCCCTTAGTGGGTATCAGGTCAAAGAGACCTTGCTTTCGTTTTTAATGGTTCTTTTGAGTCCGGAATATAAAAAATAGTAGGTTTGCATAAGTGGTCTATTTTCAAGGGATTCTATACAAATCACGAGGGTCTATTTGGGGTCACATTTCTTAGCCTTAAATTGTTGTTATCTGCTGATGTTGTTGTCATTAGGACACCACCACGTTTGTGATGCCTTGACGCGACCGCAGTTGTCTGGGAACTTTGTTCTCCGTAATCACAGCGTACTTCCTTCTATCCAGATGTATTAATATTGTGACTCTCTATGTTCGCGATGCCTTCTACATAACCACAACTTATACTTTTCCCCAGTCATTCGGTTCACAACCCTTGGGCCACGTTTGCGATGAATAAGATTTTTGATACGGTTCATTTAAGGAACTGTGATCGTGATGATGACATGTTAATAGTGAGTGTTTTATATAGTAAATTAATGAAGTATTTTTCATTTTCATGCAAAACCATGAACCAAAAACCTTATTTTGACATAGTAGAGCAAGTTTTTCATGCTTAATTCATTAAGTTTCCTAGCCCTATTACAATTGATTCTAAGCTACTTTAACATGATTTTACATTGAAATTTCATAGTTTTGAACTCCAAATCAATGAAAAGTGTGGAATCCAAAAGTGATAAAAACTTGAGATTTTTTCTATGTAATGGAATGAGTTTTTAATTAAATTTAATATTTAAATCTCATAGCGATGGGTAAAATTATTTTATAATCAAGTTTTGATCTTGACCTTATGGGCTCGGGGTTGATTTTTATGTATAATTTGAAATGGGTGTTGATTGGTGAAATTTTCTTGTATTACTTGTAAAGGTAACTAGATTGTGTGCAGTTGGAGACTGTTCAGAAGGTAAAAGTACACGAGTAGTTTGGTTCTTTGAAATATAAGATAAGTTGAGGTTTATATGGTTTTCTATAGTGTTAATAATTGCTTGATAATTGCGTTGTGATTTAGGATGATATGGGTGCTTTGGGATTACTATTATCTATCCTGTTGGGTCTAAAATGAACGAGTTAAAATTATGTGAATATTTGATGAAATTATTGAAACATGTATATACTTGATTTTTGTCGTGAATTGTTTAACTTGAATCATATAGTTGGAAAAGGTGAGTAGGGAAAGAATTGGGGCATTATTATATAATTGTTGATGAAAATGACTATGATAAATATTTGGTACTCTTATAATAAAAAATTACATTGCCCAGGAGGCTAAATTTAAAAATAAAAGCTATTCTTGACAGAGATTACCTAGAAGGGGCCTATGTTATTGAATTGAAATCTCATATTGTGATATTTCCAGGGTTTGATATATGATCATTGTTCACTTAGTATTATTTGATCACGAGACTTGGATTATGTCTTGATGAAATTATTATGAGTTGTTGATATTGACTATTTATTAACCATTGTGCCTTGATTGAGATTACGGTAAAGACACGACCGAGACTATGATATGGTGTCTATATATATATGGTTGAAAGGCATAGGAGAGACCCAAACTGAGTGTCTATATTATTGAAAAGACATAATTGAGACTTGATCGGGTGTCTATATGATCTAAAGGTATAGCTAAGATTCTGATCTAATACCTAAATTGAAGCATTGATATTGGACATTTTTTGTGAATTGGGAAATACCTTCTATTCTGATTGATATTTGGGCTTGAGACCCTTGTTGACGATTCTAGCTATTGCTAAACTTGAATTTAGTGATACTTTTTTTTATTATATGATTTATTGAGTTAGTGTAGTTGATGATAATTGTTGGAAATGTATAAACTGTTGCTTGGATGCCGGGTATATATCTATTGCAAGTTATGGTATCTTGGCGATCGGTTGGGAGCTTTTATTTTCTCTTTACAATTAACCAACGGAGGACGCTGCTTAGTACCTCTGTTCTTATACTCACTCCTTGCTTTTGTTGCCCTATCATACCGGTATTGAGCCCCGTACATAGTGACTTCTCTCCTTATTACCAATCCAGGTAGAGTTCGATGATTCTGGAGGCAAATAACAATCCTTTCATCAGTTTATGAGGATTCCTTATCTATTAAATTTTTCAACCGTCTTTACTTTTTGAAGACTTTATATAGACATCTGGATTCGTTGTATTTAAATTCTATAGAGTCGTGTGAATGGTGACACCCGGTCCATGGGGGTTTCCCCTTCTCTATCTATATCTTCGTCTGACTTCGGCATTTTAGATTTTTATTTTTTCTCACTCCATTTTTACTTCAATCTTTGTTATTCGGCTGACCTATTGGGATTAGGAAGGTAGGAGCAGTTACATTTGGGTTTTTGAGGAGTGATAATAATTACCTCATATTTGAAATTAGGATAGGAGGTCAAATATGAGGATCTAGCCATCATGTCTACCTCTGCTTCCCATGCAGCTCCCCCAATTAACCGGTTCACCTAGACGACATTAGTCGAAGCTACTTCCTTATTTTTGAGTCTACAAACCTGCCCATCTAAAATTGAACTGGTATCTCCTCATAGGTGAGGCTGTATGTCTCATAAATGTTCTTTACATACACTATTAAGTAAGGATCACTAAGGCATTTCTTCAACATAGACACATGAAAGGTTGGGTACCCTATTACTAAGCCTGACAGAAGGTCCAGTTAGGAAGTTATACTACTTACCCTCCTTAAAATCAGGTAGGGATCAATATATCAGGGACTAAGCTTCCCCTTTTTAGTAAACCTTATCACTCCCTTCATAGGAAACACCTTTAGGAAACCTAATCATGAGAATCAAATTCTAATTCCCTCTTTATTACATCAGGATGTGATTTTTGTCTGCTCTGAGATATCCTCAACCTATCATTGAGTAGCTAAATCTTCTTACATGGCATCTTGTACTAAATCTGATCCAATCTTTCTTGTATCACCAACCCCAAACCATCCAATAGGAAGTCTATATCTCCTCCACTAAAGAGCCTCAAAATAAGTCATTTGAATTTTGAAATGATAACTATTATTATACACAAAATCTATCAATGGAAGGTGATCATCCCAACCTCCCTTGAAGTCGATTGGCCAAGATCTCAGCATAGCTACAAGGTTTGAATGGTTTTCTCTACCTAACCAGTTGTCTATGAGTAGCTATGATAAGATGAACCTGGGTACCAAGTCCTTTCTTGAAAGACCTGCAAAACTTGGAAGTAAATTTTGTACCTCTGTCTGATATAATAAATAATAGAACCCCATGCATCGTGACTATCTTCTGAAGGTAAATCTTACCATAATCCTCTGTAAAGAATTTGGCCTTAACTGGTAGGTAATGAGTTTACTTAATCACCTAATCTACAATTCCCCAAATTGAGTTATGCTATTTCTTTGTATGAGATAGACCAATAACAAAATCCATTTATCACCTCCCACTTCCAAGCAAGAATGTCAAAGTTTTGCATTATACCACCTGGCCTCTAGTGCTCAACCTTGACCTGTTGACAATTTGGAAACTTAGCTACAAAATCAACTATGTTCTTCTTTTTCCCATTCCACCAATAAACTTCCCTTAGGTTTTTATATATCTTAGTAGCACCAAATGAATAGATTATATAGAACTATGAGCCTCAGGAAAGATCTTCTACATTAACCCATCCACATCTATATTACATAACCAATCCTGATACTGAAGAACTTCATCTTCCCCGGGAGAAAACATGCACCTTTTGCTTATGAACTGCCCCTTTGAGTTGGTGAAAAACTAGATCGTTGTCCTGTTTCTCTTTCACATCAATCACTAATAATGAATCTGAAGCATTCTTAACCAACACACTACCCATTATCCGTATCAACTACTCTAACTCCCAAGTGTGCAAGCACTTGTACCTCTTTAGCCTATTTCCTTCTTATCTTCATCAATATGAGCAATACTGCCTATGGGCAACCTGCTAAGTGCGTCTACCACTACATTAGCTTTTCTTATGCGGTACATCACAGTCATATCATAATCTTTCAATAATTCCAACCACCTTCTCTGATGGAGATTCAACTCTTTCTTTCTTAAAACATACTACAAGCTCTTATGATCAGTAAAGTCATCCAGATACACACCATACAAATAATGTCTTTAGAGGTCATGAGTTGGATAATTTTTCTCATGAACCTTAAGCTGTCTTGAGGAATAAGCAATCATATTCCCATTTTGCATCAAAATGCACCCAAGTCTAACCTAGGAAGCATCACTGTAGACAAAAAACCTTTAATACCTTCTTGCAGGATCAAAACTAGAGCCGAAGTCAATCTAGTTTTTATCTCTTGGAAATTATTTCTCACAAAGATCAGAACACTCAAACTTGAAATTTTCTGAGTTAACTGATCAATTAAGATCCTATGGAAGAGAAACCATAAAAAAATCTTTGATAATACTTATCCAAACCCAAGAAACACTAAATGTATGAAGGAGAGGTGATTCTAGGCTAGTTTTTGGTTGCATCCATTTTCATAGAATCAGCTTAAATACCCTCTCTGGAGATGATATAACTAAGGAATCCTATTAACGTTAACGATAATTTGCACTTAGATAAATTCAGCTTAAAGATGATGATCTCAAAGTGTTTATGTAATGACCCTTATTGTCATTTCGGTAGTTTCCCTAAGTCATTTATGACTTGTTGGGACCGACAGTTTGGATCCATGGCGACTCAATCGAGAAATATCTCAAAATTCCCTATTTTAGAGCCTAAAACTAAGTACTCATTA
>JBDJHY010431011.1:0-17843 GCA_039654485.1 Withania somnifera | reverse complement strand
ACGGACTACCGGGTTGGTTCTCCTACTGGGTGGATAGTAGGTGCCATCATGATCCGAGAAATCGGGTCGTGACATAGCGCCCCTTCTAAGATGGCATTGTACTTAACCAAAGAGGGAAATGTTGGGTAGTTAGTAGCCCGATACGGTGATATTTTTTCCCTAATTCGGTACTAGAACTATATTGATTCTGTAGCTTCTCCTGTATACATATGTATTTAGACCGGTAAGCATTTGTGGCACCTCGGTGCGGTTACCAGAGTTTGGGATCACATTGGGGCTAGGAGAGATTATGCTCTGTGTCAAAGCTTAGCATCCATTCTATGGCTCTGATAGGGTGTTGATGGGTAATTGGTTCTAGGTACTTGTGTTACTTGTGTCTGCACCTACGAGAGGTATACCACTATTTTACCCCACCATCTGAGACGATCCCCTTGTGAGTTTCATGATGGAGACTACATGTGTGACGACAGTGGGAACCTTGCTATGAAATATTTTGTGCCTATATTGCGTACTTAGGTCCCATCGAGATACAATTTACGGATTGAGCCCTAGTATTAGGTTTTTTCTCTTAATGACTATACTACTGGTGGGCTGGTTCGAGGAAGGTTCAAGTCCTTCCACGGCCCCTGCTGATCCGGGTTGTTATTCTTGGACCATGTTGCACAGTCCGACAGATAGATATACGGGGAGTAGTTGTATATGGTTCGAGTCCTCCATGGGTTCCTCTTGATTAGGGATTATCCCAAAGAGGGAGCATGTCAACTTCTGATTTCAATGTATATGGTTTGAGTCCTCCGTGGGTCCTTCTCGATTCGGGACTATCTAGAGTAGGGAGAATTCAAACACTTCTATATAGGTTATGCGGTTCACGTCCTTTAAGGGTTCCTCTTGGTTTGGGATCATCTTAGAGAGGGAACATTGCTGGTAATTATCTGCGCTTCTAGTCAAGTTATGAACAACTTACCACAATAGACTATTAACAAAGTGAGCAAGTTACCACATTAAATGATGAATAGAAATAGTGTGAACGAGTTACCACACACTAATTAATGAGTGAAAATAGTGAACGAGTTACCATACTTAAGTGATAAATAAAGATATTATGAATGATTTACCATACTTAGATAATAAATTAAAATATTGTGAATGAGTTACCATACATAGATAATGAATAAAGATAGTGTGAATGAGTTACCCACTGAGCCAATGAATAAAGATAGTATGAACGAGTTAGCACACTTAAAACATAGTTGAAACCACTCAAGCAATACCAACAAGAATAATACCATATCAAGAGATAAATTAGGTTTGATAATATCGAGACATATAAGGACATGGTAGTGTTTCAATCCCTATAATTCAATCCTAATCAATATCTTGTATTTATTAGTGATCCATTTCAATATCCATATCAACAACATCGGGCTCTCATGATCAATCTCTATCAAGAATAACGTTTCTGTTTTAATTAGCCTCCTAGTCATCATGATTTTCAGTTACAAGGTTGCTAACTAATTATCATGGGTATTTTCATCAACAAGTATATAATTAGGTCTAGATTCTTACTCAACTTATCGTCCCAACTACACGATTCAAGCCAAACAATTCATAATACAATCAAGTATAGTCATGATTCAACAAAATTCAACAAGTATTTTCCTTTAATCCCACTTGTTCAGTTTTAGACCCAACATGATAGATAATAGTAATCCTAAAACACTCATATCACATCAAGTCACAAGACGAATAGAAAGAAATTGTTAACACCTTAAGAAAAGTCATTAGACCTCAACTTGCCTTAAATTTGATGAAACTTCCTCAATAAGGCATTTTATCCTTCTTTTGTGCCTCAAAAAGGGTGTAGTCCAACTGATATACTCAAAAATCTCCCCTTTGTTTACTCCAAAATGAGTAAAAAATTACCTCTATTGAAAATAAGAAGGAGTAGTACTGGTTTATAACCTCACTACCCAGGTGCACGCTTCACCGCGAATGCAGCACCTAGGCACGATCGTAGAAGTCCTAAAAAGTTTAACCCATCGCGATCACAACACCACCTAGCGATCGCAATGCCAGGACCAGACTTTGCCTTAGTAAATGCGACATGCCCATCGCAAACACGATGAAAGGGAAGCATTATTCAACGCGGTGTGATCCATGTGTCACGAATGCAATGAAGACCCTCTAGGTCAATAACAGACAACAATAAAAATTCAAGGTAACAATATAACTTCAAATGGGCCCTCCGGATTCGTTCAAAACCCCAAAACAACAAACCATATATGAAACCATACTATTTTTGGTGTTCCAGACTCAACGGAGTCATCAAAACATCACACAATATTTCCTTGACCCGATACCCACTAAGGATCTATTTTTAGCTAAAAATACCAAAATGACTAAAATACCTTTGAAGATCACAAAAAATATATAAGACCTCATTATAGGACAAAATTCACCTTCCAAATCCAATGGAATCATCGAATTTTCCATCCAGACACTCTAAGGCCAAATGTTGGCTAAAGTCAACCATTTCACTTAAAACGTTAACTTTAGCCCGTATAAATGCTCAATCTCACCACAGAAGGTCTAAAATAGGAAATAACAGTGTAATTAGACCAAATTTGATATTTTGGAGCTGATGGAACTGAACTAATTTCTAATACGAGATCTAGAACTTTATATGACCCCTATAGTTCCTTATTGAGCACTTAAAGGCTCCAAAACTCAAAGTCTTCCAAAATCTCATCTCAATTTCATTCTTTTCTTAAACAAACCATGGAGCTGAACATTGTTTGACATGATTAGACCACGTGAGGGGTAAAATATTCAAAATACCAAGGAAATGAAAATAACATTTAGGGTCATTACAACATCCACCATTAAGAACCATGTTCGTCCTCAAACATAGGAAAAGAATGAAATATGGTCACAACCCAGAGTATGAAGCATAACTATTAAGGCCTACTACCTGTTCTCAAGTGAACTCCTCATAGAGGAGCTACCACAAGACAACACAAGTCTGAATATTTGAATCATGGATAAGAATCATCACATCAAGGGTAGGCAATGGAAATCACAATTTTAGGAAAATCGGTGCTTTCCCACACCTCCGTGATGATTAATATAACCAAGGTTACTCCATAAACTTAACTAAGCTAGTCATCTATAAACCATCAGACAATCATCAAATGGACTTATTCCCTCAATACAACCATAAATTCCTGAGCCAATACCATTCTAAAATTGAATATAAAACTTAAGATAGACTAACACTCTCCTCAAGATGCATACACCGAGGCTAACTCACACACAATAGTGGCATAATTGACATAATCATTTTATGATGCTTAATGCATGACCCAATCTCAAACCAATCCATACACCTCGAAGAGGAACTCAATTAGACTAGTTGTCTATATCTAAAATTTGTGAAGATAGACTAGCCGTTTGGTGAATGATGCACTCTGACACACGAAGTCGCTAATAACCCCTTCTTTAAGATTAAAATTCCCATTAGCTATATATAGGACGGTAAGATGACATGCCTAACAAAAAAAACTCTAAAACATAGGTCATAACTGACAATACCGTATCACTAGTACCACCAATACCCCAAGAAATTGTGCAACTCGGTAAAATATCACATGGACCAAAATATCAAGTTTGCCTCACCGGGTAGGTAATCTTACAACTACAACCACATCGATGGATTCCTGCCCCAATCTAGACATAGTCGTTCTTTGACTCATATGCAACTAGTAGATCAAATCCCCAATCACCAATTTCCACAAGGCGACCTGACCAAACAGAATGACCTATAACTATCCTTTCTTCCTTTCACTCGTGTTAATCAAACTGCTCATGCAGTAAAACTCAAGACTCTAAGATACCTATCCTTCCCTTTCCTATTACACACTTGTTTAAAAGTTCACTGAACACCATTACCTCAACCCATTGATGGAATGGTAGAATATTTACATGCATCCAATCTCACTTTCAAATTCCTAGATTCTAAAACACAAGAAAAATGGATCTTCCCATAATTTCCAAATTCCCAAAGTGTCAACCCATTTCTATCCACTTATCTCCTAACCCACAAACCCATGCTCTCCATGATAGATACACTGAACTAATAGGAATCCATCTTTACTAGATGAAGTTCATATAGAGAACAAAAATGATCGAGATGTATAAGCTTCCAAAAGTCAGCACAAAACACTGGAATACCACCCTTAGCAAGATAGTGCAATCGGTGAGAATGACATGAATGAAGGACCCCCTACTGAATCCCATCGGTAGGCAAGAATACTTTCTAAGCACAGAATGATAAAATCCACCACATCATGTACCATCACGATAATTAAGCATATTACTAAAGTAGGAATGAAAAGTAACCCAAGCATAGTATGAAACTTCCATTTCGAACTCTAAGCGAGGTCAAGACAAATCATAAGGGTGACTAAATTCCATAACAATTAGCTGAACACGGAGAGTCATACTAGGGGTACCCTTAGTCAAGAACATCAGAGATGATTGTAATAACTGAACCACTTTGCAAGGCATTGAAATACCCCAAAACTAGTCTATATCATTAATCAAATACCGTAATCCCACTCTAGTGGTGACCTTACACCACCACCAATACTTTATACATGCCTTAACAACTCACCCTTTAGGAAACACCATAAATCACTTCACATCCCACTACCACATCCAATCTATCTCATCCAAAAAAATTAAGACAACTTGTTCACTAACCACTAACAATATCATATCATAAGATCGGTCCACCCGATCCACCACTAAGAATCCACTCATAGATAGTAACACAAGTGTAAACCAATGAGAGACTACCCATCATATCAAAGTTGGCATGGAGTGTGCTAATACATAGAGAAAACTAGAACCACAGTCTAACATAATAAGTCAATGACATATTGATGCAATATCAAACACCAAGAGAAATGGTCAACACCACTTGTGTCTCACTATTACCATGAAACCAAAACTCAATAAACACAATAGGAACCTAGCGATGCTTGTGGCTAATGCCAAACTCGGCCATACCCTATCACAAAAAGATTTATTCATTTATTGCGTCTTACCAAGGCACGTCATAGGATCGATGTGATCGATACACCACCATGAATCAACTACGTTTATGTAGAACAACATCACCAATGGAGAATCCCACAAAGCATGCACCATCCCAAGGGAGATCACAAATACTATCCCATAAGCAAACTAACCCATGTTCAAAGAATGTTGAGGCAAACCTAAGCATGTTAAAATCATGTCAGAAGTACCCACAATGAATAAATCTTCCTCCGATAGTGCAAATTGAAATATCTAAAACTGCCTCAGTCAACTAAACTATGAGCAAGACTTGGCATAATGATCAACCTCACACACTATAACACTCTGAGGCTACCCCTTGGATGCTACATGGCTTTAAGGATCCACAAGTGAGTCCCCCAGCAAGCCCTTTCATAAAAATAAGTATACAATGAAAGTTTAACAAAAGAGTGCATAATTGAGAACCCATATTTCATATTGGTATCCTGAATTGGTTATGAGCTAGCCACAACTGGAAAAACGTGAAACATTTCTAATGACATATGACTCTATGTCCAAAAACCTCGAACAAGACTAGGGAAAAATATTGGGACAATGCCTAATAATATCTCAACTTAATAAAATAAAAGAACATAAAGTAAGTGAGAAGCAGCTCCAGCCCTCAGACCGTAAGGACCCACGAAGTTGTCTCAAATATTAGCTCTACTAATCATGAGGGTAGACCAAAAAACCTGTATTTCCATAATGATAACATGTATACAAATTAGGTTAGTACATCGAATATACTGGTACAGGAGTGTATGCATAAAACATGACAAAATATCATAAAGTTGGAGGGTAAAATCAATGTTATGATCCAAACAATTTAATATGCCAAAAAGTACAAGCTTTGTTTCTTATTTTGAAATCATAAACACAAATCATGTTAGCTTAAGTCAATGCATTTAGTTTATTCTAAAAATCTTAGTTATGAAATTAAGAGTTTCTTTGAATCGACAGAAATTACTCTATGAGCTACGTAGAGTCCGGTGTCTTAAACCCACACCGAAAAGGGTCTAGTAATTCTATAACCCTCTACTGGAAAGAGGCACCCTATCCCCCCACGGCTAGGAGTAAAGTCTTATTTCCTAATGTACCATCTTGTAAAAAGTCATCTCTAAAGTGATTATAGTTGTAAAGTCTAAGCTAGGGATCCTTAACTAGATAACGATAAATAACCTGAGATGGAAACCCAATTTTGGACTAAGACAACCTCATTGATGGATTGATCTAATCCTCTCAGTGCTAAATAATCCTCCTAAAACACTGAGCTTATATTCTTGAAAATATTTCTAAAAGGGGCATATCTGAATGCCCAAATTTTATATCATGAATAAGCCGAAGCTCCTTAGTTTTCTTATTTATTTGTTTTTCTGAGTTTCATAAATCATAGACTGAAGGTAAGTCATGTTCATGCACTTTCAACACTAGTTCAATAGTTCTTGTTATAATCATGGGATATGCATAAATCAAGTTATAAGGAATTCAAGATAAACTTATAAATTATTTCTTGAATGAGGGAGATTTGATTAAGTATAGGGGTTTAGGGGAAGATTAGAAATTACATAAATTCTAATGTGATTTAATGCTATAAAACATCCCAAAATGATGTAGTTTGATTAGGGGTTAGTGGGGAAAAATTCATAAAAACCCTTGAAAATTTCGCAGAAACCTTCAGGCCACTGTAATAGTTATGCTGACTTGTTTTGCACTTATGCGGACTGCATATGTCATTATACCGACCGCATAATGCTTAACATAAGCTTACAGAATCTAAGTCTCAATTTGTGTACTCATTCTAATCCTAATTTGCACCTATGCGACCCTCATAATGCTTAGCATAATTTTTCATAAACTCTGTCATTTCACTGCATTACACCCTTTTAGTAAAATATTCGTAACCTTTTACTCTAACCTTGAAATGATGTGCGATTTGTTGCGTTGGTAGCTAGACCCAAAGTCCTTTTCGTGGATAGATTATGAGTCACATAACTATTTATAGATTGGCAGATATGATCGTTTAAAATTGACCCATGCCTAAAACAATATAAAAACTATAACGGTAGAAAGGTTTTGAACTTAACATAGATCTAGGAGTTCCTTATAACCTTGAATCTTATCAAGTACTACTTTTACACTTTAGAAATAATTTTGTCACCCAGGAACAAGTGGAATTTATAGGATCCAAACTTAAGGACATACACTAAATAGTTCGAATTCTAGCTCAAAGTTTTGGGTGTTACACACACACCAAGTACCTCTAACAAGTCAAGAATCTCTAAGGTGACACATCCAATAAAGTAGTCCTCGTACCAACACACTCTCAGGAAAACAGAAAAATGCATCCATAATGTCATCCTTCACCTTCACCACTAGGATTTCTCCTAAGCTTACTCAAGGCATCTCAGTTATAGCAACAAAAACTAGACCCTTCAAATTATCAACCTCCCCCATATATCTGAACCCCCTTTATATGCAAAAAATTATTTGATCACAAACATAATTCGAAATACCCGATTAATCAAAACCCAACACATTTCTTGTAGACCATCAACTAAAATATACATATAATGCTAATAGAATATCGTGACTTTGGTTATCTATTAGGAATGCATCACCTCCCTATAGAACCTCAAATTATAACTTCTCTCCTTTCCAAAGTGAGACATTTTTCTTCTTCAAATCTTCTTAAAAAATAAAACAGACATAGCCCGGTAATGCCCCCAAACCAATACAATCTCAAAGTCTAGAATCTACATCAAAGTACACCATATGCAGAAGGGAAAATGTATCCTCACACTATGACTCAATAAAGAATCCACACAGGATTGGCACATTTTATTCACCACTACAGAAATAAATCCTTGGGTACACACATGATTGATAATGAAAGATAATCACATGCCATTACAAGATCAAAGGTGAAGTATGCAAATGCATAAAAGATAGTAGACCCTGATTCAGTTACACAAAATAAGTCGAGAACAATCCGAAATCATACCAGTAAAGTCCTGTTAGAAATCTCTATCTCAGGTCTAGCTAGAACCAGAATGCGAGCTCGATAACTCTAGGAAATCTGTTGAATCCTCTCTGATATACGATGGGGACAGTGTGTCTCCTCATATAGCCCGGAGCACTATAAATAAAGAATGTTCTAGGTGTTATAGATGGATCATATAAATTTTAAGAAGCCTATGATCTCCCTCTCAGTACGTTATTGGGATACTTCCTCATAATATGGTCCATAAAACCACAAGAAAACCATAACCTAGGAACTGTACGCTGCTGTAATGAGTTTTAAAGACTCGAATGGCCACCCCGGCCTGAAACCCTCTACTGAGACCCATATAAACTCGATACTGGGATGATAGCACTCTGACCCGTTTGACTGATGTCAGAAAGTCCTAGGGCTTCAAGATACAGTCTACAATAGTCGAAATGCCTACCACGATGAAATGAACCTGGTCCAATATGAACGACCCTGGATACTTGTATAGTAGGCTCAATTGACCCATAATGCTGAAACTGAATACTACTATCAAAATACTCACTGTATCCTGACGAGACACCTAAAAACTACCTAGAAATGCAGGGCCTCGTGCCCTGTAGACCTATACTAGGCTCAATCCTCTCAAGAGCACTTAAAATCCTCAGTAAGATACTTTAAAAGAATGTATGGTGACTACCTATGGTGGAACTGGATTCTATCTCCCCTCATACTCAGGCTCAAAAATATTGTCCTAGAACGTCCCCCCAATTAATCCCAGTCCTCTAACTCTACCTCTGTCTCCTCCTCGGCCTCTACCCCTTCCAAGGGTAGCCAGTACAAAACAATCCTAACGCCCTCTGCCTGACGAAGCCCTAAATCCAGTTATCTGACGAGAGAACACGAAAGATCTCAACACCCAACGAACCAATCATGATAGGATAGAATGAACGAATAGATAGGATGTTTCCTAAAGTTTTGTAGCCTCCCAAAGATTAAGTAACAGACGTCTCTACACCAATCCGTGAGACTCTACCAAACCTAGCTTGTATGCAGTAGGACCTACAAACCTAGGGCTCTGATACCATTTTTCAAGCCCTAAAATCAGACATGACAGCACCTACTTCCCCACCCGATACGTTAGCCTAACTCACAAATAAAAAAAGGGATAAAACAATTGAAATGCAAAAATTAAATACACAAATAAAGTAATTAATGCAAAAGTCTTTTCTATAAATCCAAAAACAGGTAGCCGATGTTTTAAAAGCCATTATAAAAAGATTACAATGGAATTTAAAGGTCCAAAACTAATTCTTTATAAGTAAAGACATTATTAAATAAAGATAATAAGGAACCCTTGGCAGTTGATGGAAGGACAACCAGCTACCTTCGAGTCCTCGAGTTGCTCCTAGACAAGAGAGATAAATACTAAATCTGGGGCTCAACACCTGCAAAAAAATGCAGAAAAGCAAGGAAGTATAAAATAATAGTAGTCATCAGTGTCCTCGGTTGGCTAACTATAAAGTGAAACAAAAACCCCTAATCTCCCAACGATCCTCCAAAATACTACAACCTACAACAGGAATATTCAACAGCCCAGTAGCAGTTTATCCAGTCATAAACAAGTACAGTTTTCTACACAAAACTTCCATTTCATATAATAGAAGTATCACAAAATTCAAGTCCAACAACAACAAAATCATCAACAAGGGACTCAAGCCCAAATATAAATCCAAACAGATAGTATTTCCCAAATCAACGAAAATGTCCAATATTAGCTCCTCCATTCTGGCATCAGATAATCCCAACTCCTCGACAAGTTTTCAAGATAATCAAGTTATAAGGAAAGATAAAGTTATGAAATAAGTTACCACAACAGCCTATTAACAAAGTGAGAAAGTTACCATATTAAATGATGAATAAAAATGGTGTGAACGAGCTACCACACATTAATTAATAAATGGAGATAGTTTGAACGAGTTACCACACTTAGGTAATGAATAAAGATAGTATGAACGACTTACCATACTTAGATAATAAATAAAAATAGTGTTAACGAGTTACCCTACTTAAATAATGAATAAAGATAGTATGAACGAGTTACCACACTTAAAATGTAGTTGAAACCACCCAAGAAATACCAACAATAAAAATTCCATATTAAGATATAAATCATGTTTAATTATATTGAAACATACAAGGACATGGTATTGTTTCAATCCCCACAATCCAAGCTTAATCAATATCTTGTATTTATGTCTAACCCTACAAGTGATAATCCCACTTGTTCATTTTTAGACCCAACATGATACATAATAGTAATCATGAAACACTCATATCACCTCAGGTCATAAGACAATTAGAAAAAAATTGTTAACACCTTAAAAAAATTATTAGACCTCAACTTGCCTTAAATTTGACAAAACTTCCTCAACAAGGCGTTTTATCCTTCCTTTGTGCCTCAGAAAGGGTGTAGTCCATTTGATATATCGAAAATCTCCCCTTTGTTTACTCCAAAATGAGTAAAAGATGACCTTAATTGAAAACAACAAGGAGAAATTCTGGTTTATAACCTCACTACTCAGGTGCATGCTTCACTGTGAACGCAGCAAAAAAAATGAGTGATTCATTAGGAAGACCAATATACCAAAGGATTATTAATTGAGATTATGTAAGTTATCCAAGAGTATATTTCTGTACATAAAAGGAATTCGAACCTGGGTACGATCGTGGAAGGTCCAAAAATTTTAACCCATTACGATTGCGACACCCCACTACCACAATGCCCGTCCAAGACTTTGCCTTCGCAAATGCGACATGCCCATCGCTGTCGATATAAAGGTGATGCTTTTTTCATCACGAATGCAACCTATGTGTCGTGAACACGATGAAGACCCTCTGAGTCAACAGCAGACAACAACAATATAAATTCAAGGTAAAAACATAGCTTCGAATGTGCCCTCAAGATTCGTCTGGAATACCGCGACAACAAACTACATATGTAACCATACTATTTATGGCTTTACAGACTCAAAGGAACCATTAAAATATGGATACGAGATCTCTTTGACCGGATACCCGCTAAGGGTCCCTTTTATCAAAAAATACTAAAATACCCCTGGGGCTCACGAAAAATTAAAAGAACTTATTATAGGCCAAAATCCCTCTCAAATCCAACGGAACCATTGGATTTCCCATCCAGACACTCTATGGTCAAATATTGACCAAATCAATCATTTCACTTAAAACTTCAACTTTAGCCTGTCTAAGCGCTCAAACTCACCACATAAGGTCTAAAATACGAAACAAGAGTGTAACTAGACCAAACTCTATATTTTGGAGTTGATGAAACTAATGAATTTATGATACGAGATCCAGAATTCTATATGACCCATATAGTTCCTTTTTTAGCACTTAAAGTCTCCAAAACTCAAATTCTTCCAAAATTTCATTCTTTTCTCAAACAAACCATGGAACTGAAGTTTTTTTGACATGATGAGACTATGGAAAAAAAATTCAAATACCAAGAAAATGTAAAAAATAACCTTAAGGGTCATTACAAGTGTCCGTAGAATAGATATGCATTTCCATTAATTACATTGAGCATTGCATTGACCATGATATGTCTTTTTGCAGAGAATTATCTGATTATTTATTAATGACTTGAGATTACTTGATTTTTTATGATAACTTGAGAATTATTTGATTATTTGTTGATGACTTGAGATTGATTGATTTTTATGATAACTTGAGAATTACCCGATTATTTATTGATAATTTGAGATTACTTAATATTCGGTGATAACTAGAGATTATCCGGTTTCAAGAAAGGATCTGAAACTACTAGGAGTACTTGTTGTCCTGATTTGATACTTGTACTTGTATTTGTATAGTACTATTTTAAATCAATTACTTATCAAGATCATCTGGATATTTATATTTGTATTTGTTGTTTAGGTTGTTGTATATAAACTATGTGCAGGTAGTAGTATCGTAGATTTGGTTGGATGTCAGGAGTTCCACTTCTATTTTATAGTCAGACCAGCTGAAGTTGTTGCTGAGTACCGTTGTTTCGTACTCACTCTTTGCTTTTCTACCCTCTTGTGCAGGTTCAGGACCCAAGATTTCGTTATCAGTTTCTCGACTTCAGTCCCAGGGCATTCTTAGTGCATTTGGAGGTACCTGAGCATCTTATCCTCAGTTATCGAAGTGATTTTTTATTTTCTTTTAGCTTTATGATGTCTTTACTTACTAAAGATTATACTGACACTCTGTATTATTGTATTAACTCTAATAATGGCTAAGTGACAACCTGGTTTTGGGTGTTTTAGTTGATATTTCTGCTTATAAATCCTTACATTTACTTACTTATGTATTTACTTTGTTCTCGTTTGATTTGTCGTTAGTTTGGTTGACATATTGATGTAGGAAGATACGTGCCATCACGATCGGATTTCGCGTCGTCATATCTATTTAAAGTAATTAAAAAATTTTGGGTGTGTATTAGTATTTTAGAAAATTTTAAAAATTTCCTCCCATTTAAAATTTCAAAATTTTCCTTTTCTTTTATCTTTTCAATTCTTATTACTTTTCTTTCTCTCTCTCTCTCTCCTTCTTAATTTTCATCTCTCTCCATATTCTCCTTTTTCTTTCTTTCTTTTTAGATTTCTATCTTCCTTCATTTTCTTTTTCTTTTTTACTATTCTCATCATTGAGTTGTCACCATTGTTTTTCTCTTTCTATTTTTTTTTTTACTCATTTTTTATTTATATTTGCGAGCAACTGACGAAGTTTCTACAATTGTTGAGAAATTTTTAGCAATTACTTAAAGTAGACTTAACAATTACTGAATTTGTTACATAAAATTGTTTCAGTAATTGTTAAGAAATTTCAGCAATTACTGATAAATTTTTAGCAATTGCCGAGAAGCAATTATGCTTCTTATACGGTAGTTGTTGCAATAACTGTCGAATGGTGAAAAGGAGGTGATGAAGAAGATAGTCGTTGTGGAGGAGAAAGAGGTACTGGTGGTGACGTCAAATTAGAAGGTGATAGTGGTAGTGATGGAGGAAGACATGGTGATGGTAGAGGAGGAAGATGTGATTATGGTTGTTAGAGCGAAGGTGAGGTGGTGGCAGTGGAGGAGAAGGTGGTTGTGGTGGTGGCTGAAATAGGGTAGGGATTGGTGTATGGAAGGGGGGAGGGCTTGCAGTTGCGACAGTAGGGATGGGTTGGGCTGGGGAAGAGAGGAGGGGTGGAAAAAGACAGATAGAATCTTTATATAAATAATATAACTTGAGAGTTATAAAATTAGTGTCATTAATATTAAAATTGACACATCTAGTCAAGAATTAAGACTTGCATTGCTTTTTTGCTTAATTTTAAAACTCTTTTGTCACTCTTAATTAAAATTTCTCTTTAAATGGTACAATAAAATTGTGCGGCTTAAATACTTAGTTAAATTTATTATGGAGTGGAAATACTATTTATCTCTTTTTAAATATCTTCCTTAATTAGTAATTCTCAATAATTTGAGCAATAAGGTAAATCTAACAAACGAAGTAGTAAACGACACATTATTCTTAAAAACATTAAATATCAGTTTATCATGATTTATCGAAATTGTTTATGTATGACTTAGAATTACAAGTTTGAATCTTGAAATCGATCACTAGTGTTTGCCTCAAAATGGACCGTTTATATATTAATACCGGAAATGTACCAAGACATGGAGTATTTAGAATAAATCCTGAACCAGAGACAGAAAATGTAAAACCCATAGGAAAAAAATGTCAATAGAAGAACCAGTAAGACTTCAAGAAGGAGGAAGTCAAGGAAAAATACTAAATATAGCAGCACACGATCCACAAGCTTGGAATACCGTAATAGACCATTGAAAAGGAATATTTGTAGCAGATTATATTAAAGTATACCAAGAAACAATATATTAAAGTATACCAAGAAACAGATGCAGAAATTATGTATCGATAATGGAGACTTTCTTAGGAAAACCAGCGAAGGTTGTATAGGAGCATACAAAACAGAATTACCATAAAAATTTCAAATGCTGATAGCTATGGGGCTAAATCCGTACAATTTTTACAAAAAAAATACATAGCTTAATAACGGGAGAAGATCCTACTAGTGGGTTACTAGTGTCACAAAGAAATTCTCTAATCAAATTAGAACAATTAAGTATTAGTAGTTAGATTCACATAAAACCTTTCTTAAATGAATATTTCTATTATCTTACAGTTAGTGAAAATATTTTTGACCGAACCATAGGAAATAAGCTTTTTAATAAATTATCAGCACCTTTAGGAAGAGAAATAGAAGAAATATAAAGTAAAAAAGAGAGGGAGTAATACAAAACCCAAATACAAAATGGTCAATAGGGCATAAAATACATGTAATGAAAATATTACAAGAAAAATGTACAAGTACTCAAATATAAATATAATTGAAATATGGTGAGATAAAACTTCTCAAGAATATATATACCACAAAGAGAAATGATGAAAAATATTCAGGAAATACAAAAGACATAAAGAGCCATTTAAAAATAAACGAAATTACTATCCACTGAAAAATTATTATCTAAGGAGATCGTCAGCTAAGAAGCCTTATTTAGGTAGAAATAGACATGTAAAAAAATATAAGAATAATAAAAATTACAAAAATATTTTATAATGCTTTACTTGTGGAAGCATATAACATTTAACAAATACTTTTCCAAAAAGAACTAATAATAGGACAAGGGATTCTCAACTAATAGAAGATTTTTAGGAGAATTTAATAAATTTAGATGAATACATGTCACACAATGAGAGCGTATACTCAATAATAAGTATAAAAGCCATAGAATCATAAGATAGAGAGACATCAGACTCGGGAGACAAATATAATAAATGAAATAGGATTAGACAATGTAAATCTTAAATTAGATAATTTGAATTATAATAATTTAGACAATTATGCTTTAGTTAATATAAGAGAATTAGATAATTAGATAATTATACTCTAGTAAATACAATAAAAGACTGTGACCACGAAATCAAAAGGAATAAATGGTTAGATAGTAATCGAAGTTTTATATGTAATTGATTTCCAAAAAAAAATGAAAAGGCCAAAGATAGAAAATGTTATGCAGAAGAATGTATAACAAGTATAGAGAATAACTTAGAAGACTATACAGAAAAGACTACCATAGATTATTAAAAGAATGACTTTGAAGAATATAGAGAAAATAGGATAGAATTATTAGAAGCCAAAAATATAAAATTAGAAAAACGAATGGATAGAATAGAAAAAGAAAGAAAAAGTTCAAAAAGAAGAAGAAGAATTGATGAACACTTTAGAAGAATTAATTTGTAATGAGGATAAAAAGATAAGTGCAATAAAAATTTTAAGTAGAATAAAAATACAAGATTATGAAATAGAGACATTAGCCATAATAGACTCAGGATATAAAAAGGGTATAATAAATAAAAAAAATATGTCTCCGCATTTAATAAAAGAGATGATAAAACCTCATAAATTAATGAAAATGGATGGAACTTATATTACTTATAAATATTACATAGAGAACACAATTATAAGTTTTGTAAATATTTACACAAAATTTTATAAACCCATCTGTAAGATAGATCAAATATGGGTAAGAGACTTAAACATAAGCGTAGATTTTGTAATAGGATTAGATTTTTTGTTAAGAAATAATGAAAGTTGTATTTTGTCTAGAGACGGAGTAATTTTTTAAAAAAAATAACGCGTACCCTAGTATATACAAAATTAGTACCTACAAGAGCTCGTTATGCTATGGGAGAACTAGATAAAAATCTACAATAGATAAAAGGAAAGATTGCAAAGAAAAATATGATAAAGGATATAATTGTACTTGTAAAATACAAAAAGAAACCAATGAAGAAAATAATACAAATAATTTAAAAATAAATGAGATAGAAGAATTATTAGTAATTGATCAGATTGAGAAGAATTATACTATGATAGAAGTAAATACAAGATACTATAATTTTAAAAGAGGACTACAACATATTGGAATAATAAACAACCAAGAATATCTACAAAGAATATTTCAAACTTTAGACGAATTAGAGATTATAATTAAAAAAACCTTTAAAATATTGAAAGTCAAACCAATTAGCTTGTAAGCTAAAAATTATTAATCCTGAATATACAGTTAAGACAACATTAATTGAGGGCATTAATCAAGACCTAGAAAATATAAAGACACAAATAAAAAAATTATTAGAACTAGAAGTAAGCAGATGGTCAAAGTCGAGATATAGATCAATAGCCTTTATGATAAGAAATCACAAAGAAATGATAAGAGGCAAAGCAATAATAATCATAAATTATAATAGACTTAATGATAATATAGTTATGAAGGGATCTAAGATACCAGATAAAATAGAATTAATAAAAAGAATTCAAGGAAGAAAGATTTTCAATAGATTTGATTGTAAATTGGGAATTGGAAGGTTAAAAATGCATGAAGATAGCATAGAATGGGCAACTTTTATTTGTCTAGAAGGACATTCAAATGATTAGTAATGACATTTGGATTAAATATTGTCCCATTAATATTTTAGAGAAAAATGGACAACATATCTGAAAATTATAAGAATTTTATTCTAGTATACATTGATGATATTTTAGAATGTAGTAATAATGATAAAAAAACATTTAGGGCATCTACAAATATTTTCTTAAGTTATTCTTAGACAAAAGACTAATAATTAGTAAAAAGAAAATAAAATTATGTAAAAATTATATAAATCTTTTAGGAGTAACAATTGGAGAGGGAAAATAAAATTACAAATGCATATTGCAAAAAAATTTAGATATGCCAGACAAGGTAGATAAAACAAAGGAATTATAAAAGTTTTTAGGAATTCTGAATTATGCAAGACATTTTGTTCAAAATTTAGAAAAATAGTTGGACCCTTTATTCTAACACAGGAGCAATGGGACCAAAAACTTTTAATAAAAAAAACAGAAAGTTGATACAAAAGTTAAAAGACATGATAAAGAAAATATCCCAGATCTAGCACTATTCTTAGAAACAGATTATTTGATAGTAATAGATGGAAGCTTTGAAAGGATGAGGAGTAGTCTTAAAAGCAAGAAAAGACAAATATAGTGATAAGAACGAAGAAATAATTTGTGCATACCAAAATTATAAATACAAAGAGAAAGGAATATAATTAGTATAGATGCAGAAGTTTCAACTGTAATCTATGATTTAAATAGCTTTAGATTACATATTTTAATTAAACCAAAAATATTAGTAAGAACAGACTGTGAAGCAATAGTAAAGTTTTATAAAAAAATCATGAAAAGAATAGTAATAAAAGAAAATGACTTACTTTCACAGATACCACCTCAATATACAATATTAGACTAAAGCATATCAAAAGGAAAGAGGTAATCTGGAAGACCAATTTAGTAGACTAATTAAAAACTAATGTATTTATATTTTTCAGAATGAGTAAAATAAAAAAGATTTATCTACAATGTATCAAATTACAACATCCCAAGAAAAAATTCTCAAGACCTATTCTACAGAATTTGCTAAGTAACACTCAGTTCAGACAAAAATTGATCTAGACAATAAGAAAGTTGAAAGACTGTGATTTGAAAAACAGAATTTGATCTGTTATCCAGAATCAAATATAATCTTCAGACTAGAATCAAACACAATAATAGACAAACATCA
>JBDJHY010431010.1:2873-28460 GCA_039654485.1 Withania somnifera | reverse complement strand
AATAGAAGGTCCCAATTCTACTATCTCATAAAACCTACAGGCTAAACTAGCCAAACAACTCAAACCCAGCTAGGATCCACCACTAAAAATTTCCTTCTTATATACGAAAATCAAGGGAACCTATGAATAAAAACTCCTACTCAGGGTAAGACAAGGTAAGGATTCTCAAATCTCAGCTAGACTATAGTAAAACCCTCCTAACAAGAGAACTCAGCCCCTGAATCACAAGACCATATCACGACAATGAATTATGTACACTTCCAGGGATAACTGACAAGACTCAATGCTCCAATCAAAATCACAACCCAGGTGCCACCAAATAAATACATAAAAGAGAGCAACAACATTAAAGGATAATGGTAAGGCCTAACCCTATCTATCAACAAGGGTAAGGTCACTCAACTAGCATAAATAGAGCAAGTAAGAAATAAGTTAGAATTATGTCAATGTCATATGAGCCAATGAGGCAAGGAAATATAACAACTCCAAGTAGTACATAGAGCTCAAAGCTAACTTATCTGACACACCCTACTCACGGATACAAAATAAAGGGAAAAAAATTGCTAGAAAACTCTATCGGTCGACCAGACTAATGCACCCACAGCTGGGGCATTCCCTGTCTAATAACCAATACCTCCACAAGAAAACCACTTGGACTCTCACTCACTCCAACTAGCTACTGATGCAAAGTTGTAACTGGTGTTGACTGAATGACCATAGGCAGAGGGAATTCTCTTGAATAACGTCCTGGCTCCCCACACTCATAACAATCATAGCCTCTACCTTGGCCGAAACTACTAATAGAGACCCTTGGGCCACCACGACATCGGATCCCAATAAATATGCCCCTAAAGGCCTGACTGCTTTGACTGATATCTGCTGACAGCGAGGAGGCCTGAACTGATCTATGGGTTGTCCCTAATACATCTGTAGGGTCATACACCTATCATGCCTATGTTGGCATCTCCTAGATAGTTGAGAACTACTAGAAATTCCTTAAAGATGCCGACTACTCTGAAAACCTGCCTCTATCGGCCTGCTGAGGTGGGGTCGGAATAAACTGACTGGCCTGACCCAATTAAGTTTACTGTGGAAATATCTTTCAACCGTACCATCTACTCATAGACCAGGTATCACTAGATAAATCTTGAAAATTTGAAGGCAAGGCTGAATAAATTGGACCAAAAAATTTGGCTACTCAATCCAAGACACTGCAACAATATGCCCCAAGTTAAGGGACAATCTCTAGCCTTATGTCCAAACTCTTAACATATAAAACAACTCATGCTGACCCTTCCCTCACTGACCCCAGATAAAGAATCGTGAACCCTCACCTACTGGGGGGTGTTCTCTATTTGTTGATCCCATAGGTCTCACGACAAGCTCTATCCACGATCAATAACTATCTAAAAATCTGCCCAAGGGTATGTCCTGCTGCTACCGACTATTCTGTTACCAAACACAGTAGCAAGGCCAAACCTTTGAAGAAACCCAACACTCTAGTATACCTGGTAGGATGAAGCATGGTAAAATCCATGACTTGTTCACTAGCCATGGTTGCATAGTCCTAGATAGTCAAGGATCCCTAATGAAATCTTACCAACTCATCCCCATAAGGCGCTTCCGTAGCAGCACCCGTTAGTACTTTTCTCTGAATCATAGGCCTTGAGGGCTGACATAATAGCAATTCATATGGAGCCCGAGTGTCTCCTAATACCTTCATCTAGTGATATTTTCCCTTGGTACTCCGATTCTAAAGTTCTGGGAATGCACACGAGAACTTCTCTAAGACCTGCTAAGGGCCTCTTCCTAGTCATCTACATCGATTAGAGACAAATAAGATAATAAGAAACCCAATAACCATACAATGCACGTAGAGTCAAGAAGTGAGAGTCTTTCCTATAAAAATCCTAGTAGCCTCTCAAAGATAGGATAAAAACATCTACTTATCGATCCATAAGACTCTACCAAACACTTTCTCTTTTTTTCATATACACCGGTGAACCTAAAGCTTTGATACCATGCTGACACGACCCAAAAATTGAGTTGTGATGGCATCTACATTTCACCTATAGACAAGCCTAGCCCAAAGTAAGTAGCGGTGGGCCAGTACCAAGAACCTAAAAGAAAAGAGATAGGAGATGACGAGAAGAAATAAAAGTAAAACATCAAATACATAATTGAACATGACTCCCCAGAACCTGACATCATTATTATAGAGTGTCTAAATACAAAGTGGTTTAAAGTACAACCCACAATGGGGCAAAACTTCAAAATAGCTATCTAGACTCCAAGTGGAATAGTTTTATAGACAAAAGGAATATTGGCCAGCATGAATGCCAACTACCTACCATATCTTCTGAACAACACCAATCTAGTCCGCATAATCGTGTATGCCCTGATACTCATACTAGGACCTTCATTAGGAAAAGATGCAGAAGTGTAGCATGAGTACCAAAAACAACGCGTACCCTGTAGGCATCGTAGGCCAATCGGGTAAAATAAATCATAAGAAAAGTAAAGAGAATTCAACAGCAACTAAATCATAAGTACCTAATTTACCACCAGAAGGGAAACTACAACAGTAGCTAGTGAATGCAGTGAAGGAAAAGCTATCAACATGTACAATATAACGTAACAAGCATGAAGGAAACCATTAACAAGGTGTAACACATAGACTCGGGCCACCAGAAACCATAGCAAAATGTGTCACGTACCTAGAGCTCCAACGACCAAATAAGTAAGGACTAACAAGTAAATACTAAACCATCAACCATCTTGGCTAACATCAATTACAGCAAGTGCACAAATAGTACCTACTAGAGATAAAAAGGAACAAACAAAATCTACTAGCAAAAAAAACCCGATGGGTATCCTATTCTACCGGTAGGTATAATTAGGGAACCAAATAACCTAACAGGTATTCCCACCGTAAGTCCCGAAGGGTAAAAATTAGCGTGTAAGGATGCATTACAAAGGGGTTCTAAAAAGTAAATAGTGCCCGTATGCACCCTCCCCGGTACATGACTTAGTTAGGAGTGGACCCATAGGGTTTTTCCCGCATACTTGCCCAGAAATGTGGGATAAACTAGAAGTGACTTATGAAGGAACTGATAAAGTCAAGCGGACTATTATGAGTATATTTGTTTATGATTATGTGCTATTCCAAATGAAAGAAGGAGAATCTGTTGAAACTATGCTTTCAATATTCAACAAAAATCTTGGTTAGCTCAAGGTTGCAAAAAATGTCTATGTTGTACCAGATCAAATTATATACATACTCAAAAATCTTTCTCCGCAATGGCATGCTAAAGTTGTGCTATCGAAAGCATGAATATTAATAATCCTAACTATGATGAACTAAGGAGATATACGATTTTTTTTAGAAGGCACACTTGAACAACAAAGTACAGGATGAAAGTTGGAAAAATGTAGTTGCTTTTAAAGAAACTGAAGAAGTGATAAATGATAAACAAGATATTGGAGAAGAGGAAATTGTATTTGTCAAAAAATCTATCATTAATAATCTAAGAAAATGATCAATATAAGGAACACGCAAAACTGCTCTAGATAAAAATACAACTGAGATCAACTAAGAAATGATGGTAACTATTATGGATATGGAAAGTGTGGATACATCAGAGCCAACTGCCTAGAGGGAAAAAGAAAACCTCCTAGAGGGTATCCAAATAAACAAATCCCTAAGTAGCTAAATGATGAAGATATCACTGATAATGAGCAGAATGACTCATTAAACATATGTTTCATGGCTGTTGATAAGACAAGTAAAGTAAGGAATAGTAACTATTATTGTAGTCGTCTTAAAGATCTCTTAGACTTAGTAACTACTGACCTAAATAGTGTTTATAATAATTTAAAAGTATTCAAAAAGAAAAAAAGGATTTAGAAGTATAATTGAAAGTAACTGCAGTTGTCCTTGAAAAATAAATATATGAACATAAAGCTGAAATAAATGGTTTGAAAAATTCCTCAAGCAAAAAATTTTTAAAATCAAACTAGTCAACTCTTTCTTATAACCAAGAAAAGAAGAAAGTTTATGAGAAGTATAATCCCTTTGATTGATCATCTAGCAAGTCCAATGGCTATGCAATTGCTATTAATGAATCCCTAAATTATAGAGGAAAAAGTTTTATCTAAAGCTTTCCATACTCATATTTTTATTGTGGAAAAACTGGTCATAAGTATTTCTACTGTAGATTTCCTTTTTTTTGTTATCTAAACTAGGTTTGGAAACCTAAATATGCACCTAATAACTTTAACAAAAAAGGATTCAAGAATGCTTGGGTGCCTAAAGTAAAGTAATCTTACTGTCATGTCAGAACAACGCAAAGGAAAGTCAAAAGGAAAATGATATTTTAATAGAACGTGTTTAAATTATATGAAAGAAAATAAGTCCCTGTTTAAGTGCTTTGTTGATTTTAGGGCAACTCAATAGGAAGAGTAATTGGTGTTGGTACTATTTCTTTTAATGAATCTTATGATATTACTAACATTTATCTTTTGAAGGGATTAAAGTACAACTTATTAAGCATTATTCAACTCTGCGACTCAAATTTGAAGTACGATTCCAAATGACTGGATATCTCATTAACTATTTTTCTAGAATATATCTTCTATCAGGTAGTAGAGATAAAAATATTTGTGTACTTGATTCAATTAGAAATACTGAAATGCATATTAGTCTAGCCTCCATTTTTTAAGATCTCTAGATCATGCACAAGAAACTTGAATATCCAAGTACGTGCTCATAGAGAAACTTGCTAAACATGAAGTAGCTTTTGGATTTCCAAAGCTGGAATACTCAAAAGATCACATTTGTGATGCATATTAGATGGGTAAGAAAAATAGAAGTTCCTTTAAATCTAAAGAAATAGTGTGTACTTCTAAGCCATTGCAGGTCTTACACATGGATCTATTTGTTCCCATTAGGACTTCTAGTATAGAAGGAAAAAGGTACGCTTTAGTTATTATTGATGATTTTTCTAGATTTACTTGGATTATATTTTTATGTCACAAAGATGATACCTTGAAAAATTATGAGTTTTTCTATGAAAAAGTACAAAGAGAAAAAGGTTATTACATTAGCTCAACTAGGAGTGATCATGGAGGAGAATTTGAAAAAGAGACTTTTCAGAAATTTTGTGAAGATCAAAGGCTATACACACAACTTTTCATCACCAAGATTTCCTCAAAAAATGAAGTAGTAGAACGCAAGAATAGAACTCTACAATACATAGAAAGGAAAATGATCATCAAACACTTATTTCCCACCACTTTTGGGTTGAAGATGTAGTACTTCTTGCCATGTGCCAAACGAATGCCCTATTAGACCCATTTGAAGAAAACTCATATGAATTATAAAACTAAAGAAAGATAAACGTCAAGTATTTTCATCCTTTTGGGATTAAATTCTTCATTCATAATAATGATAAGACAATCTTAGTATCAACCTAGGAAGAAATGAAGGTATTTTCTTGAGCTATACAAACTCAAGTAAAACTTACCGAGTTTTTAATAAAAGTACTTTGAGTATTGAAGAATCTATTCATGTTGTTTTTTATGATTCTAATCACTTGACCGAGAAAGGAATAATCTTAAAAGATGATAAATATAAAAAATTCCATGTTATAACTACTACCACCACTAAGCATACTTCTTCTATTTAGTCGACTTAAGAACCTCAAAAGTCAATTGGATATGAAGCTAAAACAATTTCAAATGAATGGAAGAGTGAACCAGACTATCCAAAGAAATTTATCATTGGTAACCCCAAAAAATGAGGACTAAATCAGCCAGTAAAAATAAAGGAAACATTGCTCTCATATCTCAGTTGGAACCAAAAAGAATTGATGAAGCTCTGAAAGGTGAAAGTTGGATCACAACAATGAAAGAATAACTAGACTAATTTGAGAAAAATCAAGTTTTGACATTAGTTCCAAAACCAAATTAAGTATAAATAATTGGTACCAAATGGGATCTTAGGAACAAACTAAATGAAGCTAGAGAAATTATTGAAGACAAGGCTAGATTGGTAGCACTAGGTTACTCTCAACAAGGAGTCGACTATGATGAAACTTTTGCTTCCGTAGTAAGGTTAGAATCCATTCAATTATTACTTTCTTATTCATATTTTAATGGTTTCAAAATTTTTCAAATGTTTGTTAAAAGTATCTTTTTAAATGGTTTCCTTAAATAAGAAACTTTTGTAAAACAACATATAGGATTCAAAAATCAAACAAAATCCGAATCATGTTTTTAAATTCTAAAAATCATTAGATGGAGTAAATCTAGCTCCTTAAAAAAGGTATGACAGTTTTAAATCCTGAGATCACCTCCTAGGGAGGACGGGCATCCTTAACCACTAAGTTGCCCTAGTAGCGTCAGGAGAACCACTTGGATCATACAAGGCTTACTCATATCACTCGGCGGAAGCAATAAAAATAATATGAAAAATGTAATGAGACTTTACAATAACCAAAAAATTGATCTCAATAAAAGATTAGATAAACTCAAATCTTAAAACCAACACATCTCAGTCAGAAAGCCTCTATGCATAAAATTTTACTAGCTAGTCTTTAACATATAAAATAGTAAACAAAAAAGCTAAAGCCTAGGCTCTAGATAACTAAAATAAACAAATCCATAGCTATCCCTCGAATCAAATAAGGACTCATCACTCTTTTAATCTTCTAAGAATGCAAGTAATGTTAACCTCAAAAGTCTAGATAGTAGGCAATATATCTGCATAGGGGTTAACACACACAACAAGAGTAGAATCAACACATAAAATAGGCTATATAATACAATGATAAGTACTATGTAATGCATGAACAGTGAAATCTCAAATTCAGCTCTAACTTAAATAAGCAATTTAGCAGTTTTTAATGAAAATAATTATAAATCTCATATCTCAGGTAAACTCAGCTATAATTACTCCTCCGATGTGTAAATAATTATAAATCTCATATATCAAGTAAACTCAGCTAAAACTTATTTCCTCATACCTCTGCCCACCGTGGATGCTAATACTCCTCCCATACAAATATAATTACTGTCATTACTTTCTCTTTCAAACTTCTTGACTAATGGACATTATCTAATGAATCACTAGACCTTCCTAGACTTTTCCTGGTACACTTCTAATTTAGCCAAAATAGGAAAATATAGTCAAATTAGACTCTCCATTAGCTTCTTACTTCATAGCTCATCAATTAAGCAATAAAGTCATTATCCTCTTCAATTAGGCTCAATTAGATGAAATAGTCAATTTAGAAATGTTTCACATTCATACATCAAATCATGTGGTAAGTCAAGTTGTTATGAATCTTCAATTCTCAATTCAAGTTCTAAGAATAAACCTTGAAAACTATCATCAATTCTTACCTTAAAGCTTCTTTCTTTATTTTACTTCAATTATGAAAATATGCTAACTCATGAGGACTTTTAATAATTAAATAATGATCTTGAAAACTTCATAAATATAACTCAAAAAAATTCATTTAATCATTACTTTATGGAATCATGGTTTATAGAAATAAATAAGAACCCTAGCATGCTTCTATATCTTCAAAACCTTATTTAGAAAAGCATTGTTGGGAACAAGGATGAAAGGAGTCCTTGTTGAAAACCTCACATCCCTTTTATGGAAAAATCTAAATAACAGTATCCAATGTCGACAAGTAAAAAGAAAGTGGAAAGCCTCTTTTCATGTTTCGCTTGACTCTGGTGACTCTTTTTAGTCTCTTTATTGTGTGTCTTCCTTTACTTATCCAGCTAAGAATGTTGTTTTTTATGATTCTCAAGGTTCCTCTTGTAACTCAAAACTGATTTTGACCATCCTTTTGATCTCAAATCAGATTTCTGGGATGCTTCAAATGAAATCTTGCTTCACTCTCTCAAAGAGAAAACCCTTGTCCGTCGTCGACTCATTGATCTAGATCTTCTTGATCCTCTTCAGTGTCATGTGAAAGATATTTTTGAGTCTTAAGAGTGGGCTAATCTCTTCTCCATGACTCCTAAAATAGTCAATGAGCCACTTACTTGACTCTTTGCAAATATTTTCTCTTCTAAATCTGATAAAATGGAAACTCTTATTCTTAAGAAGCATATTCTCTTGTAATAATCCATTCTTATCTTTCCTCCTCATCCATTTCACTTTTACTGGATACTCTTTCTCCTCAAAATATTCTTGGCCCTCCGACTTTGATGTGTCATTTGGGCAACCAAAAAGATATATTTCTCCTGAATCGTCTGAGTTTCACTCTGAGTTAGGCCCAAAGGATTTTTTTTTGAAAACCATGTTCTTGCTCATAATATTTCATATACTCTACTCCATCGTGATGGTTCTTTATCCACCATGACTCAAAGATACACCCTGCTCACTTTTTTTCTTGTTCAAAGGTAAAAGATCAAGTTGTCCTTATTCATCCTCTCCTATATGATTGACTCTATTGTAAACCTATCTGGTCCTTATTCATCCTCTCCTATATGATTGACTCTATTGTAAACCTATCTGTTCTACCTTATAGTCTTCTCATTACTTGGATATATTTACCTAAATTATTTTTCTCCCCCATAATAAATGCTACAATTTCAAAGTCATTGTTAGCACGGCATATGTCCGAACTGATGACTATTAGAGCCTCAAGATTGATTCATATGCTCTTTGTTCTTCGAAAGTGAAAGAATATCCTCCTTCTGCTTCTCCTATTACTCTTACCTTATTTCCCCAATGATTTACTTTTCAATATGAATGATCTTAAAGTCAAAATGGAGATTCTCAAAGACCTTTTTCTCTCTATTAAATTTAAACTAGTCAAATTGGTCGCCTACTCCAAATGAACTAGGTCTAATGTTGCTAGGTTTCATGTGAAACTAGACCTTTTTATCAAGGAAGCCACCAAGTTGGCTACTAAACTCAACTCCTTCGCTTACCGATTGACCACCACTCTGACTACCCAATTCACTACTTTAAAGGATTCTTGTGTTCAAACTATTGCTTATCTACTTAGAAATACTCAATAGGTGGCTTGTTAGTTATTTCTTTTGATAGTATTTGTATTGAGCATTAGCTTTACTTGTTTTGTCTCTGAGTGATAACTCAGAATATTCCTATTAGGGACAAATTTAAATGTTTGTTTTACTAAATGCATGTCTATTTTTGTATATTATTTCCTACTTGCTTTGTTTTTCCTTTTTGTTGATTCCAAAGGGGTGAAGAAAAAAAAATAGAAAATGGATCCATAATAAAAGTCGACTATGATTACAAATACCCAAGAAAATTAGCAAATTCAAGGGGAGTCAACAATACAAAATCATTACCACGTTCAGGTGGAGTCGACTTAATTAGGAAAGTTAACTACATATTATCATCATAAAAAAGGGGAGATTGTTAGAGAATATATTTTAATGATGACAATTATTATGCAGATTATTCACTATAGTCAAGAACAAATCAAAAAGGAAACAAAAAAGAAGCTACAAAATGCATAAAATACTAGGAATCAAATAGAAGTAAATCTCATGGATGCCGAAGAAGAAAATCATGAAACGACAATCAAGAAAGATAAAACAGAATTGATTACCGATTGAGAAATTCAAAAGACAGTAGGATTAAATGAGAAAAGGAAGAAAGAAGAGTCTGATTGCTGATTAAGGGTTGATAGAAGAAAATCAAGAAAGAGATTAATTATTTATTAAAAAGTTCAAATCTCCAAAGATTTACAATGGATCAATCAGAAATACTCACATATTATTTAAGAGAAAAATTACTCCATTCAAGATTGAGTTTTGAAAATCATTCCCATTTTTATGGAAGAAATCTCTTGGATTGCCTTAAGTAGCCCATCTCCAAATGGCTACTTTTTCCTATATTTAAAAGAGCCATAGAAGACAAGGAAGACACACATTTCAAGTCTGAACCACTTATATTCTTTGCTCTGCTTTTGATAAGAATTGTATTACATTTTAGTTCTACTATATAAGAAAAAATATAGGAGAGAAAAAGATTGTTAATAAGGTTTTGTGTCAAAAGAAAGATTTAAAAAAGAAAAGAACAGAAAAGGGAAAAATTGAGTGTAGTCATAGGAAATACATCAATTTGTAACCTATAAATTGAATAGAGCATGATATATAACACCATTGTAATCCAAAGGGACTGGATGTATTTACATTGGATCTCAACTAGTGTTAAGCATTTGGTGTCATTTATTGATATGACATTAGGTAGCACCGATCGTGCTAGACATATACTTCATGGTCTATCCATGCTTACCCAAGATAAGTACTCGATGGACGTACTAATTATAGATGTAAGATTCCTATGCTATAGCCAAAGGAAGCAAACAAGAACATGGAGAATAGCTTGGGATGCAATAGAAGGGTTTGGAAGACTTTGGGGACCTAATTCGAAGGGACCCAAAGTGTGAGGACTCAATTGTCATCCTAGGCC
Organism: Withania somnifera; assembly: GCA_039654485.1. Classification (NCBI taxonomy): domain Eukaryota; kingdom Viridiplantae; phylum Streptophyta; class Magnoliopsida; order Solanales; family Solanaceae; genus Withania; species Withania somnifera. The sequence goes on along the minus strand of JBDJHY010431010.1, from coordinate 17,989 downwards.
ATTTTAGGGCCTAAGAGCAATAAATAAAACATAGACCACTATATATATGTGGTATTTCAAATGGTGGAGTTGGTCTTACTTTGGCTGAACAATGTTTTTAGATTTTAATTCTTCATTTTGGAGTGTAACGTTAGCTTAGAATTCCAATTTAGTAAATTTAGAATTATTATTAGTTTTCACGTAATTGTAGTTAGTGGATTAAGGTGGTTAATCCTTAATTGCTCCTAGAGATTTTTTCTTGATCAATTATTTGAATCTTCCATTTGTGGGTGAATTAATTGGAGTTTTAGTTTCGATTAAGTGGAATTCAATTATGGTATGATTTCATATTGAGTTCCACATATCTTTTAATTTCTCATTATCATTTTTGTTCTTTGTCATCTTTAAATTTTGGTCTGTATCACAGATCATATAATTTGGTACCAGATCCTAGGCTAGTAATTCATTTCATCGAATTAAAATCCTATGTTTTAAATTAAAAAACTACAAAAATTATGAAAGTTTGAAACTTTCCAAAAAAAAAAAAAACTCAAAAATCAAACTTTCTTAATTCATTTTTATTTTTGAATTTTGATTGGTAGGAATTTTTCTCCTAGTAATCTGGTTAATATTCGTCAAATTTGAGTTGATTCCGAGTTGATTTGTGACCTATACCATTGTTGACATTTTTTAGCTCAAGTAATTTCAAAATTTGTGCAAATTTTGGATTGATTTATATCTACAACGTGTTTTAATCTTCAAACTGAGTTTCAAGGACCCCAAATCTCAAATTTTATGGAATTCAGAGTAAATTTGAGATATGTTCTGAAATTTAGGTTTTTTTTAGTTTATCTTTTGATCTGAATTTTTGAGCTCAGATTTGGGGATATTTTGTTATTGTTGCTTGTTAAAAGTTGTAGATTTGTGTTCCCTACATCTCATGGATTGTGGGAATCAAATTTGGGATAGTTTGAGCAAGATTTGATTTGGTTTGAAGCTTGAACACCGCTGTTCTTAATTGTTCTTAGCTTGAAACAAAGTTGGAACAACTTGTTGCAATTCAAGTTAAATTTGTGGTTGAAAAGTGATGGAAAATGCTCACCATAATATGAGGAACTCATGTTCAAAGTTTGGTACAATTTTAAGTTGCTTTGGATAGGTTTGAAAATTTGAAGTTCATTATGTTCATCATTTTCATATGAACATTCAAGTGAAGAAGATGAGAACAAAGTAAATTTGATTCGAATTTCATCCATCGAATTTGGAATTGTTTTAGATACTGGAACTGAAATAAGTCATTAATGACCTAGAAAACAAGTTTCATCCAATTTTGAGTTGATTTGGATGATTTGAGTTTTGGAAGTGTTCCTATTGTTCTTGGGAGAAATTCAAGCATTGTTCACTGTTGTCTTCAAGTTTATGGAGTTTGATCCATTTTTGTCTTGGAATTGGTTGATAAAAATATTTCAAAGTTGGTATTTTCGTGATTGATCAAGGGGCCAAGGGGTACCAAAGGAAATTTGTCAAATTAAATTGTCCCGCTCACATGCTAGGCAATCTGCCTAGGACAACGACTAAGCTCATACCGCCTTCTTCCACCACCCAAGTGGACGAAAAACCACCCTGAGACAGTGGTCAAGGTATTTTTATTCCCAAATGATCTATTGAAGACGGTAGTTCTTCCCAAGGAGACGGAGGTCTTCCTTTCCCAAATGGTGGTCAACTTTGTTGAAGTGCAAGGCTGCCTTGGAAGGTAGTGGCAGCCCTTAGACGGTGGTTCGCCCTTAACAAGTGCGGTCTGTACTAATAAAAAAATGCTCCTAAATGTGTCTTAAACACCTTGTAACATTTCAATTCAACTCAATTCGAATTCCAATCTCTAGTTCATTCTGAAACATCATCTTAATTCCATAATTAGTTGACACTTAGTACTCATTCTTCGTATTTGTGAACTAGTTTTTGTGTCCGTATTCCTTTGTACCAATTCTTTTAAGCTTTTATTTCTTTATACTATTGTTTTCATTTCTTGGTTCAAGTTCAATCTTTTTTAGTCCTTTACATATCGATAAGATTCCACTCTACCACAAAGGATAGGAGATTTTTGATTTGATAAAGGCAAGAAAGCTTGACGAGCAATCCCAGTCGAACTCTAGAGGTAAGGGAGAGCACACATGACCAAACAATGTCACACCTTGAAAGAGATGTATCTAATGCTCTTGAAAACTCCTTAATGGATATTTTGAAGCAACTTACCAAAATAAATGGAAGGATGGGAGGCTTGGAGGAAAGGTTGAATAGGGTGCATGACAATAGCAAAGGAGATTCACCTTGAGAGGTCAGTAGAGAGATGGGAAAGGGGAGTTTGGAACAATCCACAACCATATCCCCAGGTCAATTTCAACGAATAAACTGAAGAATCTTAACTCAAAGACAAAGCTTCCACCAACAACTAACCTTCCTACACCACAATACTCCTAGACACCCCCGCTTTAGAACTCAACATACAAATCCACAACCATTTATTCCCCCTTAAGAACCCCGAACTATTATACATGATTACAATCAAAGTCCATTCCCTAAAGAAGTATTACTATTGTTCTTGTACATGGTTCTATGATTTCATCTCTCCGAAACCACACACAAAATCCCTATCAATACTACCAATATCAAAACCCCTTGTATGATAAAGCGAACAATAAAGTTGACATTGATGATGTATGACGGAAAGGAGGTAGAGAAGGCTATAGAGAGCCTAAAAATGGGAGGCGAGCACAAGGCTTTGGCTGAGACCAAGGTTATGGGTATAGAGGAGAACCTCATTAGAAAATTAGAGGGAATAGGCATGGGGAACATAGATTATATAGGATATTAGAAGATAGAGGAGGTAGGATGGGAAATCAGAATCATTTGATCATGGCTTAAGCACCATAAAGATGATGCTCCCGAAGTTCAAAGGGTAGTGATCCAGAGGAGTTTATTGAATGGAAGCTACCAAGTGAGAGGATATTTCTCACCAATAGTGTTTTATATGCATTGAAATCCAAGTATGCTCTCACACAATTTGAGGGTTATGCATCTACGTGGTGGAATTCCAAGAAAAGAGAAAAAGAACTCCATAATATCTTCATGATCCCCAATTAGCAAGAGTTACATGCAATGATGGAGCTGAGGTATTTTCTGCCCAACTACTACTAATAACTTCTTAAGAAGGTCTACATGTTGCATCAAGGCCCCCAAGAGTGTTTAATAGTATTACAATGAGTTTAAAATTTGATAATGAAGTCTAATCTTGAAGATAAAGGTCAATACATGGTGATGCGGTTCATTGCAACTATGAGGTTTGAGGTGTTGAGACCCATGAAACTCACACACTATGATACCTTAGAAATAAAATTTCGAGATGCCTTAAAAGTAAAAGAAGACTTAAAAGAAGTAAAGGTCTATAATTCCAAAGGTTGTTCAACTACTCTATGGAAAAGAATGGTAAGGACGATAAGTTGAAAGGATCTAATCCTACGGAGTCAAAGGGTAGTTGTCAAGCTACCCTCTCGAAAGTTGACTTCAAAGAAAAGATATATGACAAGATTAAAGCCTATAATATTCTAAAACCCAACTTTCCTCGACCCTATACTTTCCATTGCTTTTTTATGTCAAGGAGGAGGACACATTGCTAGTGAGTATTCAAATAAGAAAGAAATTGTTGCATTTCATGATGGGTATAAAATGGTGGATGAAGATGTTTGTTGATAGAATAGCAACGAGGAGGGAGAAAAGAATGAGAATGAGGGAGAAGCCATGGTTGATGATGGTTAATTTATTTAAAAGAGGGTTAACTTTGATTTCCTTATGAAGAGGTTTGCACCTATTCCAAAAGAGAAAGATAAGTTGAAAGTCAATATTAATCGCTCTTGTGTGGTAAGATGAATTATAGGGGCACTTTCTAGGGAGGAACGTGATCAAAGAGAAAACTTGTTCTATAAAAGGTGCAAAATCATTGATAAGGTATGTGCATTGATTATTGATAGTGGTAGTTGCACCAATGTGGTGAGTCAATCTTTGGTGGAGTGATTGTAATTCTCCACTACAAAATATCCAATCCCCTATAAGCTATAATTGGCTCAATAATAGCGGCAAAATGAAGGTCCTTTGGCAATCCTTGATAAACTTTAGCATTGACAAATACCATGATAAGATCTTGTGTGATGTGGTGTTGATGTCGGTTTTTCATGTGCTATTGGGAACCTTGGAAAATTGATAGGGATGTCATGCATCATGGCTGAACAAACAAATATACTCTTGTGATGAATGGAAAAAATCACATGCTTTTGTCATTGAATTCCTTCCAAGTGAGTGAAGAACTTAAAGAAAAAGGTAAGATTAAGGAAGAGGGTAGTAGAACTGAGGAGACCACTAGTAAGCAAGAAAGGGGAATGGGTTGTCTAAGAGGGGTAGAAAAAATGCATGATGGCTATGATGCAACAAGGTAAAGGAGACTCTCCCAAAGGACCTAAAGGTACAAAAACTATTCTTTCCACTTCAAATATTGTAAATGAGCATGTTTCTTAGTTTATCCTTGTGTGAGCCTAATGATTCCTTGCCTGACCATGTACAAGATGAAGTTGTGGAAACACTAGTTGATCTTATAGATGACCAAGTTGATTCTTCTTGAAATATCAATGGGCATCCACCTAGTGTTACCACTTGCACTTTAATTAATAGTACATTGTCAAGTGACCCTTTTCCACAAAGTGATACTACCCTTGTTGAGGATGTACCAATGCTAGTTGATCCTATTGATGACCGAGTTAAAAATTCTAATAAGACTAACCCATGTCCATCTAGTGTTGATACATGTACTCTTCATGATAGTACATTATCTTATGGTGATGATGATAATGATGGTTTATTTGACTCTAAATGTGGACCACTATTTACGGATATTTGTGGTATGCTTAAAGAACCACCAACTAGTGTTTTTGATCATGTGATTGAGAATGATTCCTTGAGCTTGAAAAATGTGGTGGATCCTATTTCTAGTATAGCTTATAGAAAACATGTGTTTTATGATTTGTCAATCTTTGATTTTTGTCCTTTGGAGAGTGGACATGCATGTTTGGAACCTATTTCTATAATTGATAGTTCTCCTTTCAAGTATAATATCTTGTTTGAACTTTGTTATGATGTCACTCCTAATATACTACCTAGTGGTGTGAGCTCGAACAATTGTATCACTCTTAAGAAGCATATTTATGTGTGTAAACCCACTATAATGTGAGGATGTCCCTACCAAGTTAGAAACCTCTTCTATGAATATGGAAGTACGCTAAGGGGTAAGTAACATGTAGAAAGAGGAGAAAGTATTTATTATCTATGTGTATTTTATAAGACGCCTTCTTGTATTCTCTATCTGTATGTGATGATACTCACTTTTGTGAGATTAATTCCTATGTAAATAAGAGTGAAAAACGGGTCTATGAGAATGTTGATCCCATGTCATATGATGAGCTTCCATTTGACACCCATGTTGGTTTCTTGACTTTATGGTAATGAAGAGCTTGGTCCCCTTGACGAGCTTAACTTGAATTTTAAGGTAGGCATATTCTTTAGATAACTAGTAGTAGCACTTGTTCCCAATTATATGATTAGCGTTTGGTGTTATTACTTAGTTCTTGGAGTTTAATTGTGTTTTATATGCCAACTATCGTGGGAAATACCTTTGTAGTTGACCCCGATGATGGATTAGGAGAAACCCCACCCTTGAGGATAGCCAATGTGTCATGTGGAATGTTAACTCGAGCTGACCTTGTTAATGCAAATTCACATAGTCATGTGGGCTCTTTTGTTTTTTTAGACATAAAGGGGTGTTTATGCTTCATGCAAAATAAGACCATTCATTATCTTCCTATGTGTTGTCTTGAATACAATGGTTCTATTGTGATTTCCTTCTGTCAAATATCCTTGAGTAGCCAAGTAGACCTTATTAAGTGGGTCGTACAACACTTTATTTGTCACTTTGATACTTGGTTATATATTAGGTGTGTTCAACCATGGCATAGTGGTAGAATTGTTTTACTAAACTTAACCCTAATGCCATGAGGAAGCGTTCTTTGTTTTATTTCCTTGTGGCTTTGCTAGATGCTTTGGATTCGAGGACGAATACTTTCCAAGAAGGGAAGGATAATATGATATCGGGTAGCACCGATTGTGCTAGACATATACTTCATAGTCTAACCACGATTACCCAAGTTAAGTCTTAATGGACGCACTAATTATAGTCGTCAATTTTATAAGCAAGAGTCAAAGGAAGCAAAGCAAGAACATGGAGAATAACTTTGGATGCAATAGGAGGGGTTTGGAAGACTTTGGGACCTAATTTGAAGGGACTCAAAGTTTGATGACTCAATTGTCATCTTAGGTCACTTTTGGGCCTAAGTATAATAAATAAAACTTAGGCCACTATATATATGTGGTCTTTTGAGTTGGTTTTACTTTGGCTGAACAATATTTTAGATTTTAATTCTTTATATGTAGTGTAATTGTTAGATTAGAATTTCAATTTAGTCAATATAGAATTCTCATTAGTTTTCACGTAATTGTAATTGATCGGGTTAAGGTGATTAATCCTTAATTGCTCATAGAGCATTTTTTTTATCGATCATTTGAAGTTTCACTAGTTGTGGGCGAATTAATTGGATTTTTTGTGTCGAATGAGTAAAACTCAATTATGGTATGATTTCTATTAAATTGCATATCTTTTAATTTTCCATTTTTTCTTTCGTTCTTCATCATCTTTGGATTTTGGTTTGTGTCGTGGATCATATCGTTTACTTTCAGCACTTTATATATTTTGTCTACTTTATTTGACTGTCTTTCATAAGTAGTCAACTGACCATAAAGAAAATGGAAAATTTTTCTCCCCCTCTTGCACTTTCAATGGGAACCATGATGAATAAACAAAATAGGTTAAATTACTTAGTAATTCTAGACCAGTGTGCATGCATGTATTTTTATTATCTTTGTTTTGATTGCTTTTTAATGGTTGCAAACTTTAGAACTTACCTTGACTTTTCTTTGCTTGACAAAGAGGTAAAGAATAGGAAAAGAGAATAACAACGAAGATTTAAAGCTATCAACCTTCATCTAATAACTTGATACGTAATAGAGATAGTTAATCTAAAATCAAAAAACAAGAGTTAGTAATTAAAACACTTGGAGACTGAGAGGACAAGAGTGATATTCATATAATAGGGTCGAGAGAGTTTTAGGTGAACCTAACTTGTCAAATTTTACATATTAAGTATCGGGACAGATTACTAGTATGAAATACCTACATAGTTATAAAATTATAGGGAATATGTCCCAGTTTCCACATCCACTGATAACAATCCAAAATTACTCTTTATTTGGTTGCTATTATAGCAATACAAACAATTAATTCCTTTACTTTTTACAAAAATTTCCCCTTCTGAGATAGTAACTACTTATTGACATAATCTCTGATATGCGTATTCTTCGCCATATTTCCTACAGGATTCAACCCCAACTAGTTAGGTTCTATATTTGAACAATGACCTATTTATACTTATTAACTGAGGTGTAAGCTTAGAAGCATATTCTACATACATTCTATACTCCCCAAATGCCCCACTTGTGGAATTTTACTAGGTATGTTATTATTGTTGGATTCTATTGTTCTTGAATTTATTGAATACTTGTTGGAATTTCAGCATGAAAAACTTTTATCACAATCATGGAGATATGAAACTACTAAAGTGTAGAGCTTCTCTATGTATTTCTTCCTTTATCCTTGTGAAGATCCTTTTATATAGGTGTGAATTAGGATCCGAAATATTTTGGTCTAAATGATGAATTCCCACTATTCCATTATTTGATTTATCTAATTGGTGTTTGAGATTGGAAATTTTTGGGGTTTCTCCTAACATATCATTGTGCAAGGTCGACTTCGTGAGGCCACATTGGACTTTTTCTTAGGACATTTTATTTTAGCTGATTTTTTATGCATAAACTTTCTAACAAATAGGTGAAACAATTCAAAAATAAAATGTCATATTTGACCTGAGGCTGGGTTTACTTTTTTCATAGTATTTTTTAATTAAATTTTATATAGCAATACGGGTGCCTATAAACTCATTTACTAATGTGAATTATGTATTTGATCAATTTGGAATCGTTCGAAGGAATTACAGAATGATGATTTTATAATTTGACTTTTTGAGCTCTGATAAAGTAAGTTGAAACTTTCTTGATTCTTTATGATGTGTTATGGTGAAATATTGATTGTACTAAGGAGATATGGGTAATGTAGGTCCTATATAAATGATTCAATGAGTATTTATACAGGTATTGACACATGATTTAGGTAAAATAATGATTATCTACTTGACGAATTTTGTAATTTCATAAGAATGAATTATGATATATTGACTTGGATTGTGGATCGTATATTTCTCATTTAGTATTGATGAATTGAAAGTCACACATATATTGTCAGACCTCGAACCTAGGCCTTTGGGTAATGACTGACACCTGATGTCGTTGTTGTTCTGAGCATATACTACCTGGCATGAAACATGAGCATAGCTAACATAAACACAAAGCATGGCTCAAAAATGTGAAATGATAAATCTTATTAAGAAGACTTCATTCATAAATCATAATACTTAGAGATCATGAAAAAAAGTCATGAAGATCAAAACTATAAATCATGATCATGATTACTATCTCTCTATAAAACTTCTAACATGATAGAAATACTATCCACAAAGACAAGGACCCCAACAATACCTTTATATAAATAGAAGGCTTGGTTGATCTTAGTCAATATTTGGTATTTCAATCTTAGATCATTGATTTAGTGATTTTAATAGGTTGTGAATTTATTTATGATGAAATTGTACTATGATTATGTACGAATGGGGCGTTCTACATAAATTCAAAGGGTCAAATCCAAGTTTTAGTGTATTTTTAAAGTTGTTGTCATACAATGCAATGATTTGTGTTTGCGAGAGAAACACAGGTATGCAACAAATGATAGGATCCCAATTTTCTCATTCGCAAAGAGGGAGGGGATTGGCCAGCTCCATACGTGATTTGAATTCATGGGTTTGACGTCCTATTTGCAAAGGGGTTTGGTTGGTGCCTAGGTCGTGTTCTTGAAGGAGTATGCGTTCACGATGAAAAAATGGTACCTGTGCAGAATTAAATTATTTGAAATTATATTACTTATTTCAATTTTTGTATCTATAAACCTCGATTTTAGGAGAATGATTAACAAGGTTTATCTAAATCTGGACATTAAATGATTGAGATTATTTTCTTTAAACATTTGAATGTGCATAATTTATTTACTTATAAAATTAAAAAAATATATAATTTAAATAAAATATAATTAAATATTAAAAAAATATAAATTTAAAAACATAAATTATTATTTGATAAAAAAAACTATTATCTAATAACTATGGAGATGAATTTTAGAGGCGATGATGATAATAGTTGGTGTTACTGGCTAGTAATGGTGGTGATATAGTTGTGATGGTGGAGGTGACATTAACAATGACAATGGAGTGGTGGCAGTGAGTATACTAATTTTGATGAAAATAGTAGGAGTGTAACGACTGATGGTATTGATTAGAAATGATAGTGGTTTTCAATGATGGTTTTGATGATAGGGGTGATTGGTGACGACGACTAGTGAGTGGCGATTGTAATAGTAGTTGAAAATAGTTGTGGCGGTTGTGATGATATCAATGGTGGTGACTGATTATTATGGATAGATTCATGGTAAAAATTTCAATAGAAATGTATCTCTTCATGATATTAACACTTCATTTAATATTTTAATGATTAAGACTTATGAGACCAAATAAGTGTTAAAGTCTTAATATAAATAAATACATTAAATGGCCCATGTTCTGAACCATTCAGATTCAGACAACAATTAAATACAAATAGAGGCCTAAGTAAATGTAAAGACTCATCTGTCATTGTTGAGTCATCTTTGTAAAAATCTTGAAAGGTTTGCATTAATTTATGTTTAGTGCGGTTCAAATAAAAAAATTCAAAAAAATGCCATCAAAAGGTGTTGTAGCAGCACCTTGACTGCTATAATGGAACCACTGTAGTAGGTAAAGGACAACTATAGTGGCCACAATCAGTGAATTTTGCATTTAATAATTTTTTTTCTCAGTTTTATTCTACAAAGAATGATTGCATCTTAAAAATATTCCTAGGGTTATTATCATAGCTTGGTTATGAAAAGCAAAGGGAGAAGAGCTCGTTACATGGGACCCACGACAAGATCTTAGCATCCAGGCAGGTTATAATTTGCTGAGTAATAGACTAAAATTATTCATGTGCTTGTTATGTAGAATTTATGGGAGAAAACATGCTTAGGCCTACGAGGACAAAGTTGGATTGGCTAAAACATGAATTAACGAAAGATGTTTCTATATATAATGTACTATATGTTTTTCCTTCTTAAATTATTATGCTTGAAATTCTGTGATATAACTTGCAAATGGTAACTGAATGTGTGAGTATGGAATTAGGTAATGGCATCTTAAGAGTTAAATAGGGTAATTAGAAAAAAGATAATAAGTTGGTTCTACAAGGTATAAATTGAGAAATTCTTAATATACATGTATCTATGTGTACTCGGCAAGGGATGGTACGAAGTTAATAACCTTGGAAGTTGACTTTATCTTAGTGGTCAGATTCTGAAACTGAATGGTGTAGTGTATAGAACTGTAGGTTGGACGATTGGGTGTTTTAAGGATAAATGACCATAAATACTAGTGAGTGATTGAAGCATGTATAATTCATGAGTAGACCTACATAGTTCTTCATAGAGGTGACTCCGTGAGCATGGTAAATCCTGTTAGAATTCGAGGAGTATTTCTTAGAGCATAGGGTGGTGAGTTTACTAAGTGATAAGCTAAAGGACCTTTAATAGATTGTAGGTAATTATCTAATGGTAGTTTAGAGTCTTATAGGTGATATTTAAATCTTGATTGATGACTTGTGATTGGTGTATAGACACAATCGTATTGTGTTTAATTGATAACATTGATGGCTAAATTCTTGATGTGACTTATTGATTTACAATTCATATTGGTTGAGTTGATGATGAAAGATTATTAAATTGATGAAAACCTTTATGAGGTGATAAAAGAACTTGAATTTATAAGGCTCTTGGCTTATTTAATAATGACAGATGAAAGATATAAAATTAATATCATTGAGTATTGATTATTATGCTAGGCCGATAAAAATGATTTTGGCTAGCAGTATCAATGCCCTGATAGGAAGTGTTTTTGACATTCTGAGTTGATTTATAGGATTGAAAGCCACATCAACATGGTACATGAACTCTGATATATTCCTTGCAAGTCATGATTAGATGACAAAAATAAGTTCCCTAGCATGTGCGTACATGCTAACTGTGAAACAAAAAAGTAATGAAAAGATATAATGATAATAAATCCTAATGAAAGAGGCATAAACAAAATATTAAAAGTGATTTGTGTTCACTTGGTTGATTAATGAGATTGAGTTAATGTGTAATCCTTATTCTCTATTGATTTAAGACTATGAATTATTTAATTTGTTAAGTGTTGATTTCCAACCTCTTATTACTCATTATATGATGTACTTGAATTAAAAAAGAGTTTTCTTCTGCGTAAAACTGAGGCGATGTGTAAGAAATTTGATTCCTTGGATGACGGGTTTTGATCTATAGTGACTGATGTGGGTGCTTAGTTGTTGATGGTTATCCTTAGCGGTCATTCTATTGGGTATGTCTTAATATGTTTACTGGGATGATCCTGTGGTTGGGTGAACAATAATGTATCAAGGTAAATGGGGATAATAGTATCCAATGGGTTAGGCAAGAGTTATACGTGATGATTTTGAGTGTTCAATAGAGAATGTGAGTTAGAACAAGAAAAGGTGGAAGTAAATATTTTGAATTTTATGTCGTCAACTTATCATGTTTATTTCTTTCTAAATCACATGGACTACCCCAATCGGTTGATAATACCTATTGCCTATCAGTATATTTTGTTGTATTGATCCTACTCTTGCTATATCCATTTTGGATGTTGATACATTACATGTTTATTTGAAGTTGCTAAATTTGATGACAATGACTCTACATCAACTTATGCACTTCACTTCAGTGAAAGTTGTGTCTTTTATTTTTGTCCACTACTCTCTATTTGAGTTCTCTTATACATGCCTAGACTGGGTATTCAGAAGGTTGTTGTTGATAGATTTTGGATCTTATAAGGATTTTGATGAGAAATTCTTACTTAATGATTTATTAAATTATTTATCTCACTTATTTACCTATTCTCATGAAATGATTTTCACTTAATAATTAATAGTGTTGCTAGGGTTCACCTGTCTAGTAGATGAAGTGCCCACACGACCCGCAACCTGGGTCATGACAGTAAATGTTGGAAATTGACCAACAAGAATTATGGTGGAATGGATAGGACCCCTTTTCTTAGATTAAATTTTTCAAATTCGAGTCCTAGCCATGAAAACGTCATGGTAGAGCTTTTCCTCCTCAAGTAAGCCTTAATGGACGTGAATCCATATAACATAGGAGCAAATATGAATAGAAAAAACCAATTAAAAACTAAAATATAGGTAATGTACTTGAAAACTAAAATAAAGTTAAAAACTACAAATAAGAAATAATTTTTTAAAAAAAGAATAGAAATAAAACTTTTAATTAAACCTTAAAAAATAAAGAAATTAAACTTTTAATTGAACCCTAAATTTAAATTTTTTTTAATTTCTAATTTATCCTTAAATTTGTACAAAATGATAAAGAAAAGATATAATACAGATATCAGCGAGAAAGACACTGGTGGAAAAAATTGTAGAAGAAAAGACTATAGATAATAGTATTTTGTCTGAAACTGTTATCTATAGTCTTTTCTTCTACAGTTTTTTCCACCAGTGGCTTTGTATTTTGTCTGAAACTGTTATCTATAGTCTTTTTTTCTACAATTCTTTCCACCAACGTCTTTTCTCGTTGATATTTGTATTATATCTTTTCTTCATCATTTTGTTATTTTCTTCTTGTCTTCATCTTCTCAGATGATGCCAATTGTATCATGGTAATATGGCCTTCTGCATTTGAATTGCATAGAGATGTAATATGTTGGGTTTTATGTAATTTACCTACATGATCCCAAATGATATATCTCATTTACGTTGGACCTTTTCAGAAAGGATCAGATCCTTTTGTTTTAGCCTAAGTAGTATTAGTAGAATTTTTAGTATTAATAATATGCCTTTTTTTCTTTATCCTATTAATAGTTGATATTTTTCTATAGTCTCCTTTGCATGTATGTGTCTCAAGTCCATAATTCTATCATGCATGCGAGAAAGTTTCATTGTGTCTTGAGTTAATATATTATTTTTGTAATATTGGGTAATAATTTCTTTACATTTCCTCCGTTTGCAGTTCCAATGATATAAGGATTTTAACATGTCTGCAATCTTGGACTTCAAGGTTATTAGTCCAATGGCTCTTTTGTTACCTAGTCATTCTTGAAATTTGTCAATAGTACAAGGAATTTGTTGCTTCAGGCTTTCATCATCTCCATATTTATACTATTTTTTCCAGTTTTAAGTATCTAATAGATTACTATTGATTTTCCCATCATATAATCATAAAAATTACTTATTTGTTTATATCTAATAATAAATTCAGGTTTTTATTTCAATTTGTCAGATGTTGTTATTTGAGAGATTGAAGAGGATAAGGTTGTGGGTGATATAGTTGCAAGTTTGGATTTAAATTGTGTAGGAGTTGCAACTGAAGAGTTTATAATAGGTTTTTCAAGATTTTTTTGTATGGCTTTCAATGTTTCTTTGTCTTTTATAGCATCGGTTAGTTTTTTAAGAAGTTGGGTATTCTTTAATAGTTTAGTAATAATAATATCCGTGTTTTGTCGGATAACAGTTGTGATACGGGTAATATTAGTCATCTAAGCTTTCATCAGTTACCGTTATTGTACCTGCTAAGAAAATCAGCTAAAATATTTTTAGTTCCAAATATATTCTTTACAATAAAATCATAACAACAAAAGAAAGATTTTCATTCCTTCTTTTATTTAATTCTTGAAAAGGATCTATTTTATTTGTAATAAAAGATTTTTTCTGATTATTATCGATTCTAACAATGAATTTTACTGGTAGTAAATGATAATGTAATTTATTTATTCCAAATTTTACTTCTAATTATTCTTTTTCTTTAATATGATAATTCTTCTCATTGGGTTTCCATATTCCTCCTCTATATTCACATATCATTGATCGTTCTTTGTCAATATCATCTTTATCATAAATTATAAGGACTGCTCGACATCCTATATCACTTGCATCGGTAAATAATTCTAATTGGTCTGTTTCAGTTGGTATTCTATGTTTTGGTAAAGTTTTTACTTTTCCCTTTGTATCCTTTGTAGCTTTATCATGCTCTTCTTTCTATTGAAAATACTTTATTTTTCCCTTTTATTAAATCTTGTAAAGGATTTCTTAATACTGGTAGATCTTTTATATGATCTGAAACATAATTTATGATTCCTAAGAATTGTTGTACTTCTTTTTTACTTTCTAATTTATCCTTAAAGTTTTTTTATTTTTGTTATAATATGGTCTTGAAATTTTAATCCATCTTTATCTATAACATAGAATATTTAACATATCCTAAATATTCTATGTTTTTTATGTATTTCAGATTTCTTTTCTGATAATAATATTTCTTGTTGTTTTACCATTTTTATAAACTCTTTCAAATGTTTTATATGGTTATTTAAATTATCACTATATATTAGTATATTATCCACATATACTATACAAACGTCCTTTAATTTTCTAAATACTTGGTTCATCTCTTTGAAATATTTGTGGTGCATTTTTTAATCAAAAAGGTACACGTTTCATTCATAATGTCCTTGAGGAGCACTAAATATTGTTAAAGATTTTGATTTATCTGTTAATTTTATTTGCCAAAAATCATTTTTACAATCAAATTTACCAAACCATAATTTGTTTCCTAATCTATTAATAACGCTTCTTTTATATGGTCGGAAGTA
>JBDJHY010430904.1:0-17843 GCA_039654485.1 Withania somnifera | reverse complement strand
ATTGGGAATCATGAAAACATTATGAAGTTCTCTTTCTCTTTTCTTGGATTCCCACCACGTAGATGCATAACCTTAAAATTGTGTGATATCATACTTGTCTTTCAATGTATACGACATGTTATTAGTGAGAAAGATCCTCTTACTTTGTAGCTTCCATTCAATAAACTCCTCTGGATCACTACTCCCTTTGAACTTTGGGAGTGTCATCTTGATGGTTCCAAAGCCACGGTCAAAATCATTTTGATTCCCCATCCTACCTCCCCTATCTTCCCATATCCTATCTCCTCTATGTTCCCCCTGTCTATTCCCTTAATCTTTCTAATGAGGTTCTCCTCTATGACCATTGCCTTGGTTCCAACCAAAGCCTTACATTCGCCTCCCATCTTTAGGCTCTCCATAGCCTTCTCTACCTCCTTGCCCCCATACATCTTCAAGGTCAACTTCATTGTGTACTTCATCATCAAGGGGTTGTGGTATTGGTAGTATTGATAGGGATTCTATGTGTGGTTTTGGGGAGGTGACATCATGGAACCATGTAAAGGAACAACGGATACAATTCTTTTGGGAAATGGACTTGGATTGTAATCATCTATTGTTCGGGGTTCTTGAGGGGGACTAAATGGTTATGGTTTAGATGTGGAGTTTTGAAGTATGGATGTCTTGGAGTTTTGTGGTGTAGGAATGTTGGTTTTTGGTGGAAGATTTGGCTTCGAGTTAATATTGGTAGGGTCATTTGTTGAAATTGACCCAGGGAAATGTTTGTGGATTGTTCCAAACTTCCCTTTCCCTTCTCCCGACTCACCTCACGAGGTGAATCTCCTTTGTCATTGTCCTCCACCCTACTCAACCTTTCCTCCAAACCTCTCATCTGTCCATTCATTTTGGTGAGTTGCTTCACAATATTCGTTAAGGAGTTTGCAAGAGCATTAGAGGTTTCTCCTTCAAGACATGACATTTTACCAACAAAACTTAATAAACTTGTTAGTAATAAAAGTCTCACCCACTCTTGTGCGCATGTGTGCTCTCCTTTACCTCTAGAGTTAATCCAAGATTGTTCGTCGAGCTTTCTTGATTTTATCAAATGGAAGATCTTCTAGCCTTTGTGGTAAATTGAAATCTTATCGACACGCAATGGACTATATAATATAGCACTTGAACCAAGAATAATAATGATAACATAAAGCAATAAAAGCTCACAAGAATTGGTACGAAGAAATATGGACACAAGAACTAGTTTACAACTATGTAGAATGAGTACTAAGTGTAAAATAGTTGTGGAATTAAGATGATGTTTGAGAATGAAACTAGAGATTTGAAATTGAATTGAATTGAATTGAGATATTAACAATGTGTTTAGGACAGAATTAGGAGTTGTTTTTTATCATTAATGACCACCATAATGAAGGGCGGATCGTCGTCTAAGGGCGGTCACCGCCGTTCTAGGCAGTGAGCAATGTTTTGGTGAAAGTGACAGCCGTCTTGCAAGGGTGGATCGCCATCCTTTAGGGAGACACCATCGTCCCCTGATGGGCCACCACCATCTTCAATAGAGAGTTTTAGAGGAAGCATTGAATGACCGGCTTCTTAGGGCGGTCCTCCATCCTTGAGTGAGGTGGATAATGGGATAGGAACTTGACCATCGTCCTAGGGAGATTTCCTGGGACTTGCACGGGACAGTTAACTCAATGAATTTTCTTTGTTAACCCTTGTTCCTGTGCTCAATAACGAAAATACCAAACTTCCAAACACTTTTTCCAATCAAATATACACCAAAATGGATCAAACTCCACCAGCTTGAACAACAAAATCAACAATCTTTGAAGATCTTCCAAGAACACTACGAACACTCAAAAACTCAAATCATCCAAATCACTTCGGAATTGGATTAAACTTGTTTTCTAAGTTCCTAATGACTTGTATACTTCAATTATGATAGCTCAAACAACAAATTCCAAAGTTGACAAAGGAAATTCGAATTAAATGTACTTTCTGCTCATCTTCTTCACTTGAATGTTCATATGAACATGATGAGCTTCAAATTTCCAAATCTATCCAAATCAACTCGGAATTGCACCAAACTTTGAACATGAGTTACTCAACTTATGGTGAATGTTTTCTACCAATTTTCAACTACAAATTGAACTTGAATCACCACCAGCTTTTCCAACCATATTTCAACCTAAGAACACCCAAGAACAATGGTGTTCAAGCTTGAAACCCACACAAATCCTACTCAAACTCTCCCAAATTATATTTCCACAATCCTTGAGAGATAGGGAACATGAATCTACAACTTTTAACAAGCAACAATAACCAAATCACTCTAAATCTAAGCTCAAAAATTCAGATTTAAAGATGAACCCGAAATAAATCAAAATCAGTACATACTTCAAATCCACTCTGAATTCCACAAAATTTGAAATTTGAGGTCCTTGAAACTCATCTTGAATATTGAAACACTTTGTAGATCCAAATCACCCCAAAATTTGCAAAAATTTCGGAATTCCTTAAGCTCAAAAATGTTAACAATGGTGTAGGCCTCAATTCAACTCAAAGTTGACTTAAATTTGAGATACGTGACCCAAATTACTAGAAGAACAATTCCTAGTAATAAAAATCAACAAAAACCCCAAATTTGACTAAATCAGAATTTTCAATTTTTTATTAAATTTCTCATTTTTTGAATTTTTTGTGATTTTAAGCTTTACAATCTAGGATTGTAATCCAGTGAAACGGATTACAAGCCTAGGATTTGATACTAAAGGATATGATCTTTGATACTGATCAAAACTAAAAGACGATGAATAACAATAACAAAAATGGAAAATTAAAGGATATGCGAAATTCAATACGAAATCATACCGTAATTGAATTCTAATGCAAGACAACCAATTTGATACACCCATAAATGGAAGATTAATTAATTAAATAATTAAACAAAATGCTCTCTGAGAAATTAAGGATCGGCCCATCTTAATGCACTCAACTACAATAACGTGAACGAGAAAGAAATTATAAATGTTAATTAGAACTCTAAACTAAACTATTATACTCAAGATTAATAATTAAAAATCTAAAATTTCATCCAAAGTAAACTACTCAACATTTTAACGTTCCCCATATATATAGGGGTCCAAGTTTCATTATTACACTTAGGCCTAAAAGTAACCTAAAGTGACAAACAGGTCCTCAAACTTTAGATCCTTTTACATTAGGTCCCTAAAGTCTTCCAAAGACCTTCAATGGCTTCTTATGAATACTTATGCTTCAATAAAGATTGAATTTTTTAGAGGTCCCAAGCTTGACTCCTACTGAAAGGTCAAGATGTTGGGGGGCTCTTCAATATCATATCAGGTGTTATGGGGTTTGTACTCTAGAAGGGCTATAGTTTTCTTTCAGTTCCAATGAATGTCTGAGAAGGGATATCTAGCATATTTGGATTTTGATTGAGATACTAATATTGACTCCTCATCTTTAGATACAGTGCCAGTTGCTAGGGAGTTCCTATATATACTTTCTACTAATCCTCCTAGAGTCTCTATAGATAACTACATTGATTTTGGTACTGACTTAGCATCAGGCATTACGTCGATTGATATTCCCTTTACTAGATAGCTCTAGTGGATTTGAAGGACTAGTTATATGACTTGTTGATAAAAGAGTTTATTAAGCCTAGTATATCTCCATGGGGTTGTTTTCTACGTTTTATGAAGAAGAAGGATAGATTTACGAGGATGTATGTTGATGAATAGTGTTTTGGTTGTATCTTGATTCTTTTGTAAATCTATTCATTGATGATATTTTGATATACTACAAGCATGAGACGGATCATATTTAGCATTCGAGTCTCGTTGCTTCAAAGATTGAGAGATGAGAAGTTATATGTAAAGTTTTTAAAGTGTGAATTTTGACCCGATTTTATGGCATTCTTGGCATATTTATTGTCAAAGAGGGTATTATGGTCGATTTGAAAAAGATTGAATTGGTTATAGATTGGTCAAGCGTACATCACCTATAGAGATTAGGAGTTTTGTAAGGTTAGATAGATATTAACGGTGGTTTTTTCATGGTTTCTCTTCCATTGTGGCTCTATCGACATACTTGACTTAGAATAATATGGCATTTGAGTAGTTGATGAGTGTGGGGATTTCTTTCAAAAGCTCAATGTTTTTTTGACTTATACACCTATTTTAACCTAACCCTTAGAGACTGAAGGTTTAATGTGTATATGCTTCGAGAGTTGGATTGGGTGGTGTGTTGATATAAAAAGGGAAGGTTCTGGCCTATGCTTCAAGACAATTGAATACTCATTAGAAGAATTATCCTAGTTATGATGTGGAGTTGGAAACAGTAGTATTTATGTTAAATTTGTGGGACATTATTTGTATGGAGTGCATTGTGAGGTGTTCACTAATCATCGTAATATTTTATATATCTTCAATAAGATGGAATTAAATTTGATACAACTCAGGTGATATGGTATAGTGAAAGACTATGACATATTCATTTTGTATCATTCGGGAAAGGCCAATGTAGTGGAAGATGCCTTGAGTAAGAAATTAGTGAGTATGGATAGTTTTGGTTTATTGAGAATGGATGAGTGGCCATTGGCTTGGAATGTTCAGATATTAAACAATAGTTTTATAAGGTTGAATATATTTTATGATGGTAGCATTATTATATGTGTGGACATGCATGAAAGTGAAAGAGGGGGTGAATTGCAAATTTTTCTTCGTTTGATCGACTATAACTGTGGTATGATTTAAGAATTACACAACTACAGTTCTACTGAGTTTACACGAAACTCAGTCCACCCAATAATTACAAATTTATTGAGTCTACAGAAAACTCTATCTACATTATTATTTTTCACTCAACTGTTTTGATGCTATGCTTCACCAGAATTTGTCCTTCATTTATTTTGGTGTAGATAGTAAAATACTAGGTAATATAATGTTGGTTAAAACTAGAGTAAAGAATACAACAGCAGAGTATGGAGCATGGTAGTCATCTTTTAAGGCTAGTCTATATGTAGTCTCAAGAAACTAGACATTAAGGAAGTGGAGAAACTCAAAGGATTTGATTCTTGAAAATAATTAATATAGTATACTATTTTCAAGAATAAAGTAGTTGCATCATTGATTTATATTGCCTATCTGCTGAGAGCTCAATAAATGAGAATATCTTTTGAGACTTCCAATATCCTTTTAAAGAATCTTTCCTATTAACAGGCAGTAGAACAAATCTTCTAAAAGGAAATATCACTAATCATCAGATAGTAACTCTTTCAAATGTAAACATATTTTGTTTATTGATATACTGTGAACAGTTATACATCAAAAATATCTTGGAAAAATTTCTTCAGTTCTTTACCAATCTATGAGCAAGTTACTGTGAGGTCTTTCAGATTTTCTTCTTGATCTTTATTCATTCTTGCAATGTTATTGTCATTCTTTGATAGAATATTAACAATCTCTCCCTTTTTATGGATAAAAATTATTTTTAATAGTAAACTTCTCTTTTTATAAAGAGAAGTGTTCGTGTTCCTTTTGGATTTCATAGAATCACACATGACTTCAATCATCTCCATTACTTTTTCTCTGGTAGTGGTGATGTTTCTTGCAATTTTGAAAGCTTCGTTGAGCACAAAGTCTAGCAGCAGGAGAATATTTGCAACATCACATGTGGTTTTTTTAGTGTTTTCCTTGACTCGGTCCATCTGGTACTGGGTGGATATAAGAATATCCTTTAAGGTTTCCATATTTTTATCAAGAAGAGTCAGCTAACCCTATACCGTAGATAAAGTTCCAGAGCAAGTGGATGGGGGAGATAAATCGTAAGGTTTGGAGCGGAGAGGAATGACAATTTTGGTTTTCAAAATCAGCAATTTCTAGAGAGAAACTATCCTATGCTACCAAAGGCACTTGGGTTATAAAAATATCAAAAGAGATCAACTTTGTTTTCTTCGAGAATTTGAGAAATCACCATTCCATATGGTAAATAAGAAGGACCACCAACAACTTCAATAATATGATATTTATGATAATAGAAGATAGATGAAACTGCTTCTTGGCAACAAGATAGTAAGGTAGAGGGATGTCATGAATAGATAATGTAAAAAGAGATTCAGTACGAGGAAATAGATTAGTAACAACAATGTAAGTGATAATTTGGGTTTCAAAAGATAGATCTTTGTGAGTTAGATGAGAGAGAGAAGAGTTATCCAGAGAAAGAAATTTCATGGCTTGCTCAAATGCCACATTTAAGTTAGGAGTCCAATCATCCATTAAAGTCAAAAGAAGGCCAGAAAAATTAAGGTCAAACATGAAATCAAAGATTTTGGGACTGATAAAGATATTCTTTCCTAAGACAAGTGTATCAAAATCATTATCCCAGAGGGATGTAGATCGGCATAAAAAGACAAATCAGTAGTTCATAGACTACAAAAGGACTGCAAGAAAAGGAATTCTCCCACCGTTAAAATTCAAACACTTCTTTAATGTGGAAATGAATGGAGTACAGATACAAGATACACAATTTCACCATGAACAAAAGTTTCCTTACACAGTGAAGAGAAGATACCCACATTATTTGGAACCCAAAAATTAATTATATTATCCAGCATATTTTGGCAACAAACTTTCCCTTCGTTTTAGACTCAACAAAAGGAGTTTCAACATAAAATCGCTCTATACCAATGTTAGAAAATAGAGTCTCCTCGTAATAAAATATTGTTAATGTAAGTGGAGAGGTTTTCTCTTTTTCAAGGTTTCTTGGACTTCTCCTTACTTGTGAAGAGAACACTTTTTGAGAATTGGCTATTCGGAAGAGTATGAGAATCAGGATGAAGAAGAAGTGAGTTATATATAGGGATTAAGGTACTTGAAAGGAATGATGGATCAGAAAATGAAGTAACAGAAAGTAAATCGAAGATTTTAAAATACCTCAAAAATGCAAGGAAGTAAAAACCTTTAAAGAATACAAAATACTTAAGGATAAATAAATACTTAAAAGATTATGAGAAATTGTAGAAAATATTCAACATAACACATCATTCAAGAGAATAAAATAGCTAGATATTAATAAGCTCAAGAGACATTTATTGAAATCATAATACAATCAAGAGTTTGGCACAAAGAATTATCACAATCAGACTTTGGATGCAGAAATAAATATCTGTCAAAAAATAGTTTTTAGACGACATACCTGAACTTATCTATTTTCAAAACAATTGATAGGGATTTCTATTGATATGACTCTTTAGGTATCATCCAACTTACATTATCCACATATGATACCTTTCAGACCAAAGTACTAGCTATGGTAGTTGACTTTCTTTTTCATAGTCAACTTCCTTTTGAACATACATAATTACATATTTGTGCATGAGAGACCAGCAGATTTTATCAGAATATAGTATTGCTTTGAACAAGATGATTGATCAACCATACAACCCTGAGAGCTTCATAAGATCTCGTTTGAGGAGTTCAATGAACCCTTGGGAAAAATTTTCCTTAAAAGAATGTTGAAGATCACTTAAAAGATGAACTAACAGAACTAGTTCACCGAGAACTAAAAACTGAACATGTCCAATATGATACTAAAAGGGATACGAGTAAAACATGGCCAAACATGCATGGTACGAAGGCATATAGAGGAATCACAGATGACTGATGAAAATGTGAAACTGAAGGGAAAATAGCTACATAAGAAAGATTATAATTTCCTAAGGTCTTTATGCTAAGAGAGAATAACTGGAGGATCTAGACATCATATCTTCTTTATCTTCCCAAATAACCCCCTCAACTGACTAATTCCTCCACAACTTTTATTTGAAACAATCTCATTTCTCCTCAACCCATGAACCTATTTTTCAAGTATCTCAACCACTAGAAATTCATATAAAAGGTTTTCATTCATAGCAATGCTTTCAAATGGTACTATAAGTGAAGGATCACCAATGCACTTCTTCAATAAGGACATGTGGAAAATGAGATGCAATGTAGCCAACTCTGTAGGAAAATCTAACTCATAGGCCACCTTTTTTCCTAAAAAACTAGTAAGGACTAATATATCAGGGACTGATCTTCCCCTTCTTACCAAGTATCAACACCCTTTCTGAAGTGACACCTTCAAGAAAAACCCAATCATCAACCTCAAACTCAAAGTCCCTTCTTCTCTTATTTGTGTAGGATTTCAGTTGACTCTAAGTTATCCTCAATCTCTCCTCAATAAGTTGAACCTTTACCATAACCTCATAAACCTAATTTTTCCCTATCAAAGTAACCTCACCAACTTGAATCCAACCAAAATAAGATCTATATCTCCTCCCATAAAGCGGCTCATAAGGAGCCATCTAAATGCTAGAATAGTACTTGTTATTATAGGAAAACTCAAAAAGGGGCAGGTAATCGTCAAGTTTTTCTTTTAAATCTATGACACAGGATCTCAACATATCCTCCAAAGTCTAAATAGTATTGTTTTCCTGATCATTTGTTTATGAATGAAAAGTTATATTGATGTCTACCCGAGTACCTAGATCCTTTTGTAAAGACTTACAACAACTAAGAGTTGAACTGAATACCTCTGTCTAAAATGATGGAAAAGGAAAATCCATGTAAACTAACCAACTCTTTGATGTATAACTTATCATAATCCCTGACTGAATTTGTAATCTTAATACGAAAAAAGTGGTTCTTTGGTCACCTTGTCTACTATAACCAAAATCGAGTTATATTGGAAGCGAGTACGAGGTAGACCTGTGATGAAGTCCATATTAATCACTTCCCACTTCCAAGTAGGAATACTAAAATATTGGGTTATACCTAGGGTATCTAATTCTCCACTTTAGCCAACTGGTAGTTGATACACTTACCTACAAAGTCTACAATATCCCTCTTTATGTCATTCCACCAATAGGCTTCACTCAGGTATAACAACATCTTGGTGGAAACTATATGAATTAAATATATGGAGCTTTTCTGTCAACCCATAAACATCTAAAACAAACAACTTACCCTAGTAAAAAACATATTATCTCCTCTTTGGGAGAAAACCACTATTTTCTTCTTATGGACAACACCCCTAAGCTAGTGCTAATCTAGATCATTATCTTGCTTCTACTTCACCTTTACTACAAAAGATGACTCTAAATAAGTATGAATTATCACTTCACCATCCTCACAGTCTATCAGACAAATTACTAATCGTGCAAGTCTTTGTACATCTCTACCTAGATCCTTTTTCTTTTCCTCTAAATGAGCCACCCTACTCATGGTAAATCAGCTAAAGGCATCTTCCACAACATTGGCCTTACCAAATGGTAAATAAAACTCATATCATAATCCTTCATGAGGACAAGCCATCTCATCTGACAGAGATTTGGCTCTTTCTAACTAAAACATACTACAAGCTTGTGAGGATATTAACATGGATGCAAAAATTATACATAGCCAGCCATTATTTGCCTCAAATTTTTATAATTT
This sequence comes from Withania somnifera, assembly GCA_039654485.1. NCBI lineage: Eukaryota > Viridiplantae > Streptophyta > Magnoliopsida > Solanales > Solanaceae > Withania > Withania somnifera. The sequence goes on along the minus strand of JBDJHY010430904.1, from coordinate 8,358 downwards.
TATCTCTTGAGTATTAATTATATTATTCTATGCTAATTTTATATTTTTATTGTGTAGGAATATATCTCTTAGTTTTACTACTTAAATAAATAATTAGGACTATTTTAATTTAGTAAATGGTTAATTGATAAGTTCCAGTGGGTTCGACATATGGATTGCAAAAGTCACTAGATTACTTGTATAACAGGTACACATGCATGTGCATTTGGACGCAACAAATTCTTGCCATGTTTGGTGGGGACTTTGAAATTAATTGTTTATCTAGATTAGACTTTTATTTTATTTTTTATTTGAGTTGTGCTTAGTTTATTTATTTAGAAATATTTTTTTCTTTTACTATTTTACCACTCTTCTTGATATGTCGGTTTGGATGCATGGTGGTCAAATAATGGATATCCTTGTCGCTATTGTGAAGGTCCCCACTTCGATAACAATTGAAATACTATTCAAAGGAGTGGGTTGTGAACAGTTACACAATCTTTTGAATTGATTGTATGTCAGTTATGTGGTGATCAGGATAGTCATTTGAATGGTTGTCCTAGTTCTTGTTCCCCTCCATAAACCATATTATTATCTATCTGTTGGTTCTAATATTGGCGGGTGTAATAAAATGAATCACACAAAACATGACACTCACATTATTGATATGCTAAAGCAACTAATATAGAAACAATCATAATAAGAGGAACAACTAGCACAAATACAAGAGCACACAATAGAACAGAAGGAATCCATATAGAGAATGTGTTACCAACTCAAAAAGATACAAGCTATGACTATAAGGTGTGTGGATTAGCATTTTACTGTCTTAGCCAATCCCCAAGTTAGTGAGTCTCTACTAGGATAAATTTGTGAGGAAGTAGAGATGGTTAGACAAAGTTGGCTAAGGAAACAACTGCAACAACTAAAATTTCATGAATTTCTTTGTGATGGTATCTCAAACATGGAAAAAATCTAACGAAAGGAAGATTTGAGCTCAGACAACAGATGGACCAATTTAGCTTAGATATTCATGACTTGAAGACCCAATTGCACAAAATGATTGAGGTATATGATGCCCAATAACCTATTGTTGTGGATACTATCAAGTTTTGGAGTTGAACGAGGATTTGAACTATTTGAATATTCTATTTTTTTATTGATGACGATGTTGAAAGGGTTTATAAAAGCTAGAATATCAAATATAATACAATTTTTGAGTTAGGACATGTTGGACCTCATTCTAATCATTTTTCTACATTATATTTTGATGACATATGGAAGTTGATCTTATCTAAAATGGTGGAGGAGTATGTAAAGGAGAAACAAGGCTCTTACATTCTAAAATATTCTATACTAGAAAGACATAATGACGTTCCTCACTTGGGAGCCGAGAGGTGCAACAATCAACATTAGTAATTTTTTCCTTCATCTTTGTACCACTAATACTAGAGCATGAAAGAAAATTGAAGGTTAGTCCTCACATCCCCATCAAATATACAGTTGTGAGCCATAGATATAGTATCGAAAAATCTTCATATAAAAAACTATTGCAACTAGATTAAGGTTATGAATCAGATAATTATTATCATAAATCTTATGCTGTTTGGAGGATAAGAAATCATCTTGCCAGTATGCATTAAAACACACTGAGACCAACTCTAGAAGCATCACAATACACAACAAACGCATTTTACCCTATGGCAAGGTCAATACTGGGGCATAAGTCAATCAAGTCTTTAACTCCTAAAAACTTTTCTCACAACTATTAAACCACTAAACTTGACTTTTTTAGTGTCAAAATGGTTAATGGGTTAGGAATAGAATAAAATTTGTCGCTAAACATTCTTAGTAACAAATTAAACCCAAAGAAGCTCCTCATATTAAGAAGAAGTGGGTTTGGCCTAATTTTTTCACTATTTCTATCTTTTGTGAGTTTATATGAACACCCTCACATGAAATAACATGCCCAAGAAAGGCCTCTAACTTCATGCAAAACTCGAACTTAGAGAATATCATAAATAGTTAGCGATCCTAAAGAGTCTACAATAAAATTCTCAAGAACATGTATGCTCATCGTCACTCTGGTAGTAAACCAAAGTAACCTTAACTACTTAAGTACCAAAGGCTGCTTTCAGTTGGTTTCATAACAGGGCTGGATTGGGAGTCTTCTTTTTCACTCGAATAGAGTTAAAAGTCAAGAACGAGAATGGGAAGTAGCACTACAACTCCGGATCCTATATGAAAACAATGACAAACATGTTTAAGTGATTCTTGAACACCCTATCCAAGAGATACATAAAAAGGTGAGAGAATTTATTAGACTAAAATACATAACCAGAAACTCATAGTGACTATATTGAGTTCTAAAGGTTGTTTTTAGAATATCACACTCTCTAAATTTCAATTGATGATAAGAAAACCTGAGATTAATCTTAGAAAATCAATTGTCTCCTTAAAGTTTTCCATAGTGTTCATTAGATATAAGGATGGGATACTTATTATTATTGGTAACCTTATTCAGCTGGTGGTAATCAATACACATCCTGAGGGATCCATATTTCTTACACACAAAAAGGGCTGGGACATCACATGAGGAAATGATGGGACTGATGAAACCTTTATCTAAGAAGTCGTTCAACTACTGTTTTAGCTCTTTAAACTCTTCTGGACCATTTTGTATGGAACAACAAATATAGGTCGGGTATATAGAAAAAGATTTATCCAAAATTCAATATCTTATACATAGGACTCCAAGTACATGCTCAGGAAAGACTATTGGAAATTCATTTACTACTAAAACTAACTAAAGATTTAGGGTATCTAATTCAAAGCCCTTAACCCAAACTAGGTGGCAAATAAATCTCATTGAAATCATCTTCCTATCCTTAAGGTATGAAATAAAATGACCTTTAGGCACAATAGGACTACCCTTCCTTTATAATACTAGCTTTTTAGGAAATTTGAACTTCACTATCTTGGTTCTGCAATCAAGTGTGGCATTAAAATATGTCATGTCTCTACCAAATAGTCGAAGTGACTCAATAAATGACTGAGACTAGACAACTTTTATAAATTCTTTTGGTTATGGCTGAGTCACTAATTTCAGTGGAAACATAAAAGGATTCTAGGAGTTTTTCAGCATTGACTCCAACTTCCACAGCAATATAAGGATTCATATATAATAATAGAATCTAAGTCTAATAATATTAGACGACATCAGAAAAGACTTGTAACATACTAGTGACTACATTTTAGTAAGATCAACTGATCATAATGAGACCCAATTGCAAACAACCTATTCTAGTGCTAACCACTTCCTATACTAGAAGTGGCTCCCTGCTGAACTGGACAACATGTTGGAGATGATGAAGAAGTAGACTGAGACTGACCACTACTATTACCCTACTTGATAAAGGGGAATTCCTTGAGTTAGTGACCTTGTTGACAACAGCCATAGCAACCTTTCTTACCATACAAGCATTCATGCATATGGATATTACCACACTTATTACAAATACGTTTGGTATGCCCCCTTCAACACTACCCTAAGAATGAGAACCTGATTCTTTCCTTATGATCATAAAGATAGCACGTGTTGAAGATATCAAAGGAAACAAAGATCATGTTCCCTCATCAAACCTCTACTGGTTGTACTTAAACTTCCCTACTTTGACCTCTTATCATTTCTCTCTCTCTCCTTCAACTTTCTTTCCTATATTTGTTAGGCGTAAGTAATTAGTCTAGAGATATTCATGTATCCAACATATATAAAACTCTTATAAGCTTTCTTTACAAATTATAAATCCCATAAATGAACTTACTCACCTTGGCCCTTGGTTTTAGAACCATCTCTGGAGAATACTTAGATAATTATGTGAACTTCAAAACATACTCCTTCACTGATAGAGCATTGCCTCAGATTCAAGAAATTTTATACCTTAGATTCCGTCAAAACTCTTGGAATTAAATGGTCGAGGAAGGAATCAACAAACAGTACCTAATTCATTAGGGACACATTCCTTCCATGAAGGTCTTTCCATTGTGTGGACCAAAGATGAGCCATATCGTATAGCTGATAGGATGATAACTCTACACTCTCAATATCTGACATCCTCATAACTTCAAAAATCTTTTTTATCTAATCAATAAAACCCTATAGATCCTCTTCAACCTTGGACCCAGTGAACTTTGGAGTATTTATTTTGAAAAAATCTTGAATCATGGAAGCGTCTAACCTCCAACTATAAAAATAGGGGATTATCTGTATTGGTTGTCTTGTGATGTCATATCCTAGATAAAAAGTTGAATGACATTGATAAATTCTACATTGGTGACATTATTCTGAGGGGTTGAGCAATAGAAATTGGTCAAACCTAACCTTTTGTCTTAAGCACGGTCCCTATTTCAGGCATTCCTTTAGGGAGGCATTGTTTTAAAATATATAGAGCATGAATTAGTAGGAGACATAAAGTTAAATTCTATCGCATGAAATAAGATCATGAAAGTAGATAACCTTTTCCATAACACTCGATAACCTCCCCGTTATAAATATGGTGTGGTTCACACATATAATGAATAATCTATTAAAGTCAGTTTTCATTCATCCTAGTACACTCTAGTTCTTTAATACCAAGCTTTTTCATACCCCGAGTCTACACCCTGGATGAGACATAGTACTCAGAATCACAAGTAGCCTCAAGATAACCCTTGGAACATGCATATAGTAAGATTAATCAGTATCGAGTAGATATGGGTCTTACCTATGTCCTAGAACAACGTGCCATCTAGGATAGCATCACACACCTGCCAGAATAGGGTCATACCCTCATCCCTTTGAGGATTATGTATTTTGGATCTACCACATATAGTTCTTTACATTTGAAAGTATATGAAAACTCTTCTTACATGAGTAAATACATTGGATATCATAGGCTCGCATGATGTTATTGGTCCCCCACAGTCTTTCAATCTTATTATCTTTTAGCTTTCAGAGTTTCTATAAGGCATGCTTTTAGTTATTCATTATACATGACCCACTAATTTACCCCAATATGAGTATTTTACTAAACAATACATATTTAGTTTTCTAGACTTATTTCATGAACTAGTGCGTCATAGTATTTCAAATATTATAATTTTACAGAGGATATATATTACAATTCTAGTTTTAGCTTAACTTTTAGACTAGTTTTACATGTTGCATGCCTACGTACTCATTACATTCTATAATATTGACCACATACTCTTTGTGGTATTATTTCATAAGTTAGATCGAGGAACTCCTTCTCACGCTCATGGATAGCCAGGATCGCTAATTCTCAGACGTATTAGTTGGTGAATCCTTAGTTTTTGAGGACCAATTTTACAAACTTTATTATGTATTTGGAAGTATTTTCCATTTCATTTTTTAGTATATTTTTTATTTATCTGGGGGCTTTTCCTTGTAGCTCATCAATTAAGATTAGTATAAGGCTTTTAGAAATAGAATTCATATTAGTATTCAGCTTATGGGTTCATGGAGTTTTTGTTTCTATTATTCAGACTTACATTATTTTATCCAGACATTGTATCAGTTATTTATTTTTAGTTATGTTTTATGCTTCCACTCAGTTATACATGTATGAGTTAATATGTTTATGGATCTAAGGGTTATCTTAGGACCACTTGTGGTTCTAAGTGTCATTTCTTATCTAGGGTATAACTCGTAGCATGACAAGCCTAGTGGTGGAAATCAGTCTTATTTTCAATAGAGATAACCAGTTCCAATACCATCATCATCTAGTGCTCTATCTCCGGTGCCCATACATAAACATGATTGGGAGGAAAGAGTAACAGGCTCTCAGTCTCGGGTAAAGGTGGCAATAGGGACTTACCACTACACTTGTAAAAAATTTAGTAGGAACCACATGAAAGAGTGCCATTTTAGCAAGGATGATGTTGTAGGTGTGTTTAAGTTGGTCATCAATTTAAGGGATTTCCCTATACCAAGAAGGGAAATGGAGGTATTAGAGATCAATCTGCCTCCACATAAGCTCTAGTAGGTCAACCAATTTAGTAGGGTTACACTCTTGAATCAATGGTGGTAAGTGACAAAATTACTTTTTGAACCTGGCTCTCCTAGGATCAGGAGATCTCACTGATTTAGTCACGAGTATGCTACATGTCTTTTATTTTAATTTATATGAATTATTAGATACATGGTCTACCTTATCTTTTGTGGCCACTTAAGTTGTTGAGAGTGGATGAGAAGCCCTTGGCTATGAATGTTCATAGACAAATGTGAGCCTTAATCTAGTCCCCTTGGGTTCTAAGAGGATTTCACTATAATATGAGAATTACACAATTACAATTCTGTTGATTTTACATAAAACTCAGTCCATACTCTTTTTTTCACTCGATTGTTTGGATGCTATGCCTCACAAGAAATTTTCCTTTCTTTTTTTCAGGTACACTATAAAACACTAGGTAGTATAATGTTTTTTAAAAGTAGAGAAAATAATACAAATTGTCTCGCTCCCAGTCTCTGCCCCTCACAGGAGTCCTTGCTACTGGTATGGAATGCTTTCCCTTTCTTGCTTAAGACTTCTAATGTACTATCTATGAAAGAATGAATATGAATGAATAAGTGTTTGAGGGAAACATCTACAGAAGAAGCGTATGAGTCTAAATCAAGAAGGTGAATTTATTTCCTACATGTCACTATAGCCTCATAAAGATAAGCAATGGATGTCTCCGCGCCAATCCGCAGGACTCTAATAGACATTAGTTCTATAAACTAACACCGACGAACCTAGGATCTGATACCAATTTGTCACGAGCCGATTTCACAGATCATGATGGCACCTACTATACCACCAGTAGGAGAACCAAACCCCGTAGTCCGGAGCCGAAGTGGAGGACTACTATATCAAATATAGAAGTATATCAATAGACAGAAGGTAAATAAGTGTGGAATTTTTAACAATTAACTAAACACCCCCAAAATATGGTATTAGTGTCAAACGAACCACTAAGTACAGAATCAATAAATCTGAAATAGGTCTAATATAACTATATCTCCAAAATACATGGATATTTTATAATAATGCCAAATTTGAAGAGAAGCACGTAAAATCTGAATGCCAAGCTCCCCTGAATCTATAAAGTAAATAGGGTCCGAACAAACAGTTGTCTGTATCTCACAACTGGGGAACCGTACTCGAAACTGCATATGTACAACTATAGTATGAGTACAAGTAGCCGAAGAAACTCATACCCTGTAGGTTATAAGGGACTACTGGGCACATAACAATAATAAAAGCAGTAAATAATCGAGTACAAGAAAAGGGTCACAGAAGCAAATTATACAACAAGGGGAGCTAGCTACTCAAATAAGAATCAAATATCACATAGAATGGTAACGCTAGCTAATCACATAACAGGATATCAGGCAATGAAAGAAAGCATACTCAGAATCCTTGCACAATATATGTGACTAATATTTCAATAAATAGGAATCTAAAAATATAGGAGGAGAACATGGACGGTATACCCGTAACCTCAAGTAAAATGGATGAATGAATAACATAACATCAGGCACAAAATCCACATAACATGAAGCACCAATTAATCAACAATGTTAACTAAGAAGTAATGGAGATAATAAAGTAACGCATTTAAATGCTGACAAGTCCCCCAAAAAGAAAGTGCAGCATACACAGAAAACATGCTCGCCTATAGATCCCATGCCCATTCTATCAGCACACCAATGAAAATAAGTGCAAAAAAGTAAACATACATCAGAACCTCACTTCCCAAATTTCAGAACCATAATAAATCATAATTTGGCATCTTGTGCCTCATATCAATAGTATCTGCTTGCATCTTGTGCATCATATTAGTAGTCAAGGTATTCAACGTCGGTGTATCATAGTGTATCACCAATAGTCCTCAATAAATCAGGTATCATCATGTTTCCATAACCAGTAGTACCATGTATGTCAAAAAGTTGTACTCACTGTCGTACGGTGATAGACTAGAGTCCCATCATTGTACTCACCGCCGAACGACATCAGTTTCAAGCCCCAGTATTTATTAAAAACATAATATTTCCCAGTATTAGGAGGTAAAGCCTGTACTAAAACAAGTACAAATAGTGTTACCGGGTGCTCAATACAATGTCGAGGATAAAATAGTAAAAGATAATTACTTATATTATTATTAAAATATTTCCATTTATTTTGTTATGTATCTATTAAATTTTGTTATCAAAATCATCCTCTAGTCATCATAGCTCAAAATCAGATGGTGATACTACCCAGCCCCAATGCACTCTTATCTGAGTCATAGGCCCAACCTCTCGTGTCATGAATGCACAGCATATCAAAAACATATATA